>JALIGW010000021.1:12616333-12626333 GCA_023053685.1 Diadophis punctatus similis
GGGGCACGGGTTGTGGGGTGCGATATGGCCAGGCTTGTGGCAGTGGGGGGGGGAGCGGAGGATGCCGGGGCGACCCCTGGGAAATGGCCGTTCGACCCCCAAAGGGGTCGCATCCCCCAAGTTGGGAACCGCTGCTCTAAGCGGTTTACACCAGTAAGCAATGTATATTCATATTGCCCCCCACATTCTGGGTCCTCATTTTACCTACCTCCAAAGGATGGAAGGCTGAGTCAACCTTGAGCCAGTGAGATTTGAACCACTGACCTGTGGATCACAGTCAGCTAAAGTGGCCTGCAGTACTGCTCTCTAACTGCTGCACCACCTCGGCTTGAGACTTTGAGGTAGTCAAAGGGATGACACAACTGAGTCCAAAATTTATGTTACTGAGTGAGACATTTGTTAAGTGAGTTTTGCCCCATGTTTGCCCCACTGAAACAGTTAAGTGAATCACTGCAGTTGATAAGTTAGTAACACGGTTGTTAAGTCAATCTGGCTTCCGCATTGGCCTGTCCAACAGTCGCAAAAGAGGATCCCATGATCCCGGGACACTGCAACTGTCATAAATACAAACCAGTTGCCAAGCATCTGAATGTTGATCACATGACCATGGGGATGCTGCAGTGTCAGAGTGCGCACAGCTTTACTACATGAGATAACCCAGGAGCAATAACAGCAAACAGAGGTTTGTATTAAACAGTGGTTTTATCTACAAAAGAATATATACTATACATGCATGTACTATAGGCAGAGGTCAAACAAGCAGCAATTACAGCAGGGAAGAACATACAGCGAGAGAGAGATGCCCTAACAGGGCCTCTCATTATTATACAGGCTCTTAAAGGGATAACAGGCAAAAACCTTGCTGACTCATTCCCATCATTACATCATTGCATCATTGTACCACCTGGTCAGCTCTTAAATCACTACCCTGACATGCAACGGTCTTAAGTGTGAAAAAGGGCCATGAGTCACTTTTTTTCCAGTGCTGTTGTAACTTTGAACGGTCACTAAATGAACTGTTGCAAGTCGAGGACTACTTGTAGCAGCAAAGTATTATTGCTCTTTTTAAGTGCTGGTCCCCCACTAATCCACTCACCACACACACACACACACACACACACACACACACACACACACACACACACACACCAGGGGCGGGTTCCTAATTTTTTTACTACCACTCTGTGGGAGTGGCTTATTTTGTGGGTGTGGCTTGCCAGCCATGTGACCGGGTGGGTGTGGCTTCTTGGACTGCTGAAGGGAGGGGAACTGAGATAGGTCCTGCCGCCCATTCCCCCTCCCCTCAGCAGCTCGAGAAGCCTCGAACGTGCGAAAATGCCTGGGATCATCACCGCGCGTTTGTGGCTTCTCGGACTGCTGAAGGGAGGGGAATGGAGATAGCTCCTGCCGCCCATTCTTTCAGCGTCTCACACGCTCCCTCAGCCATCCTCCCCTGCTTGGACTCACTGTGAGGTAGGAAGGCAGCGCATGCACAGTGCCGGAAGCTCGGCTTCTGGACATGCGCAGAAGAATTTTTTTAAAAAAAATCTAAAAAATTTTTTTTAAAAAAAAATGGCGGCACCCAGGCACCGGCAACCGACCGCACCGGTACTGTGACGTCACCAGCGGGCCGCTACCGGTGCTATAGAGTGGACCGCACCGGTAGGAACCCACCACTGACACACACACACACACACACACACACACACACACACACACACACACACACATTCATTTTTTGTGGTGAACTTTGTTACAGGAAGTTAGACTGAGGGTTGAGTTTGTCCTTCCTCCCATCCAAACATCTATGAGGAGAGGGCGATAAAACAGTGATTGCGATTGCGTAATCCAGAGCGATAAGAAAACACGTCAAAATGATGGTTGTGATTGTGTAGTCCCAACCACTAGCTTTGCTTTTGTGGGGGGAACCGCCCTTCCTTCCTCCAGGGACACCCCTGTTCTTTAGCCCGTTCTTCTGAAAAAACCCTTTCTCACGTTTCTCTGTTTTCGGCCAGCGGATTTTAGGAGAATAAAGGAAACTGGGAATTAAAGGAAGCTAGCATGTTGCGAACAGATTTGGAGGAAGGGCTAGAAAGAAAGAAAAAAGCCGGGGAACAGAAGTTGGGATTTTAAAAAAAAGAGATTTAAAGCAGGTGTGTTAAACTACAGGTCATACAGGGAGGTATTTCTGCATTTCTAGCCAGCTGCAACTTTAACATCCGAATGAGTGGCAAAGCCTATTTCTAAAACCCTCTGAATGAAACAAAATATGCAATTAACATCCATCAAAGCACTTTCCCCAAGCTTGTAATTAGCGGAGAGATGAAACGCAACACCTTTTGCCAACGAATGTCTTTATACATTGTCAACCAACATCAGGAGTTTATTTGTTATAAACCTTTCAGTTGCTAATTTATAGCTTGCTATTTTCGGCAGCTGGGGTGTAAGGTTCATTACGACCCTTAATTTTGTAGGTGCCTCATTTCTAAGGCTTCAGATGCAGTCTCCAAATGATTCTTTAGAGCTCCTAGGAGCAAGTACTGGTATTCCTTGACTTACAGTGGTTCATTTAGTGACCGTTCAAAGTTACAACGGCACTGGAAAAAAGGTGATTCCCTTAACAAATTTCTGACTTAGTGACATAAATTTTGGGCTCAGTTGAGGACGTAAGTCAAGGACTACCTATATGGAGTACTCATCCACCACTCTTACAAGAGCTACCTACTACAACATGTGGCGGACAGGTGTGACGTTCCTGTATCCACACATCCAGAAGCATCTTTTGCAGATAAACTTCCATAAATTGCTCATTTCTACTCATTAGCATCCAAAAGAAACATTTCATAAAAGAAGCAAAAAAAAAAGTTTTAACACCATTCCGTTTTTTCAGATTTATTTTTTTATATCTTTATTTTTTTAGATTTGCTGAATTATAGGGCTTGGTTAAAATAGTTAGCAGCTGCACCGGGGAGGAAAAGAATGAATGGCGAAGTGATTGCGTGGATGAAAAGATTTTGCAAATCGTCCGGACCATTCCTACCAGTGGCTTTCGGTCTTCTCGCTCTGAGAAATCTCTCCCAAATAGGCTTTTTCAGGAGGAAACTGGACTTTCTTGGTTTTTTTCTTTGAAGACGTTTCACTTCTCCTCCAAGAAGCTTCTTCAGCTCTGACTGGATGGTGGGGAATGGAAGGATTTATACTCCTTGCAGACAGCTGGTCATTTGCATCCTTTTAGAGGGTCGTTGAGGCCACTTGGAGATTTATCCATGTCCTCAGGGTCACCCGAGCTCCTGGTTCCTGTAGTCTGCATTTTTTTCCTCTGGAAATCCATTCCTACTCCCACACCATTCCAAGGCGGTTCATCCCAAATTGTATAGCTGAAAGTCTGTAGCGATTCTCTGACTATCAGGTCAGAGCTGAAGAAGCTTCTTGGATGAGACACGAAATATCTTCAAAAGGGGAAAAAAAACAAGAAAGTCCAGTTACCTCCTGAAAAAAGCACCTTTGGGTCAACCATGACCTGGATAACTGAGTATTGCTACAGACTTACATAGGTTTTTTCGAGGAGTTGAAATGGCTAAAATACGAGGTGGAAAGTGGTTTCTCCGGAAAAGAGTCGGATATGTGTGTGAATTCCCTGCCCATCTGTTCCCATTTGACATTTGTAAGAAGAGAGGAGAATCTTGCAGGATGAGTTCAACGTTTAAACTGCTTTATAAAGCCTTACTAAGACCACACCTGGAATCAGTGGTGGGTTCCTACCAGTGCGGTCCACTCTATAACACCGGTAGCGGCCCGCTGGTGACGACACAGTACCAGTGTGGTCAGTTGCCAGTGCCTGGGCACCGCCATTTAAAAAAAAAAATTTACATTTTTTTTAAATTTTGTTCTGCGCATACCCAGAAGCCGAGCTTCCAGCACTGCGCATGCGCTGCCTTCCTACCCCACGGTGAGTCCAAGGAGGGGAGGATGGCTGAGGGAGCGCGTGAGACGCTGAAAGAATGGGCGGCAGGAGCTATCTCAGTTCCCCTCCCTTCAGCAGTCTGAGAAGCCACGAATGCGCGGTGATGATCCCAGGCATTTTCGCACGTTCGAGGCTTCTCGAGCTGCTGAGGAGAGGGGGAACGGGCGGCAGGAGCCTAGGATCATCAAATGGGGAGAAGCATTCAGGCCGGACGGAGCCTCCTAGAAGAACCGCTGCCACGGTCTTGCTGCTCACGCTGCGGGGGCTGCGTTGCGGGTGGGCAATGTTCCCCCGCTTCTCCGGCCGCTACCAAGCTCCTGAGGCCCACGCCCACCCGGTCACATGGCTGGCAAGCCACACCCACAAAATAAGCCACGCCCACAGAGTGGTAGTAAAAAAATTAGGAACCCACCCCTGCCTGGAATACTGTATCCAGTTTTGCTCACCACATTAACCCCCCCCCAAAAAAAAAGATGTTGTGTTGAGACTTTGGGAAAAGTGCAGAGAAGAGCAACTAAGACGATTAAAGGCCTGGAGACTAAAACATGGAGAAAAGTTGCAGGAATTGGGTATGGCCAGTCTAGAGAAAAGAAGGACATGATAGCAGCATTACAGTATTGGAGTATCGGAGCACCCACAACTTCTGGAGGGAAGCCAACTGATTAATTGTTCTCCCAGATAGGAAATTTCTCCTTAGTTCTAGGTTGCTTCTCTCCTTGATTCGTTTCCATCCATCTAGTGAAGAGAAGGACCAGGGGAGACATGATAGCAATATAGTGTTCCAATATTTGAGGGGCTGCCACAGAGAGGAGGGGGTCAAGCTACTTTCCAAGGCACCCGAAGGCCAGACAAAGAATAATGGATGGAAACTGATCAAGGAGAGATTCAACCTAGAAATAAGGAGAAATTTTCTGACAGTGAGAGCAATCAACCCATGGAACAGAAGTTGTGGGAGCTTCATCACTGGAGGCTTTCAAGAAGAGATTGGACTGTCATTTGTCAGAAATGGTGTAGGGTCTCCTGCTTGGGGGGGGTTGGACTAGATTACCTACAAGGTCCCTTCCAACTCTGTTAATCTGTTAAATCTGTTAAATCATTGCTTCTTGTCCTGCCTTCAGCTGCTTTGGCGGATAGGTTGACCCCTCTCTTCCTTGTGGCAACCCCTCAAACATTGCAACACACATGTCACCCCCTCGTCCTTCTTTTCATTAAACTGGACATACCCAATTCCTGCAACCGTTTTATCCTCCAGTCCCCTAATCAGCCTCTTAATTCAGTATTAAGCAACTGCCCGTTCCTCGCTTCTCCCTGGGCATATTCATCCTAATTCGCCAAGCTGCAATTACTCTGCATCAAACTTCCGATCCAGATGCTCATTAGCTGACTTGTGACCTTTTTCCCCATCTCAGGGTGTTTAGAAGAACGTTGAATTTTATTTTATTTTATTTTTCCAGTAGAACGAAGATGTAGAAAGGCCCTTCCGTTCTGAAGAGGCATTTCTGTGTAGCACCATTTTCTAAAACTCTTTTAATTATGTCCGAGGGCCTTTTAGTTGTACATGAAAAAAACAATAGCCAGGAGCTCTTTATAAGGATGGATTTGTTATCGGGGGTGATAAATAACGCTAAATAGCTCTTTAGATCACCGTTTGGGACCCGTTTTGTGGCAGATGGTTTGAAATCCCCCAGTCGCCCCCCCCCACCTCCCCAAGCCTTGACCTCCTGCAGATGTTGTGATAGACAAAAATGCTCCTTGCGGCTACCACTGAAAGGAAGAAAAAAACTCTCGTAATCTACCGTGTCACGTCCAGTGGCGGGGTGGGCCTCTAACTGCATTTTTATTACTGTCGCTGACCCGCTCCGATTCTTCTGCATTTCAAGAGTTATGTCAGCGATTGTGAAGCCGTTGAAAGGGAGAGTGGATCCGTGCGGTGGGGAGACATTATTGGGGAAAAACCAACCAGTAGTAGATGAATGATTGGGGGTGGGGTGAGGAGTGAGCAAGTGCCACCGCTAGCAATGAAGAAACTAAGTAGACGCCATATATTGTCTTCTCAAAAGATATTCCGACAGCCTATTATAGTCGGCCTAATGAGGTTGTCATGCATTTCTCTTTATGTAGCTATTAAAATCTTCTCTACATCTGCTGAAGTTTGGCTTGGAAAGGGCGAGGCCTGGGAAGGGGAGTAGCTGGGGAGCCCCCAAATCCCCTTTGTTAGGGATGTCTTTGCTGTTTGGGATTAATCAATCAGGATAGAGCTGGAAGGGATCTTGGAGGTCTTCTAGTCCAGCCCCCGGCTCAAGCAGGAGATCCTGTACCATTTCAGACAAGAATCTTCTTAAAAACCTCCAGTGATGGAGCACCCACAACTTCTGGTGGCAAGCTGTTCTGCTAGTTAATTGTTCTCACCGTTAGGAAGTTTCTCCTTAATTCCAGGTTGCTTCTCTCCTGGATTAGTTTCCATCCATTGTTTCTTGTCTTGTCTTCTGGTGCTTTGGAAAATAAGCTGACCTCTTATTCTTTGTGGCAGCCCCTCAAATACCGGAATACGGCTATCATATCACCCCTAATTCTTTTTTTTCTCTAGATTGGCCAATCCCAATTCCTACAACCATTTGATTATGCAGTTCCATAAGGATTTCACCTGATACAGAGGTGGGTTTCAGTAGGTTCTGACCAGTTCTGGAGAACCAGTAGCGGAAATTTTGAGTAGTTCGGAGAACCAGTAAATACCACCTCTGACTGGCCCCGCCCCCATCTATTCTCTGCCTCCCAAGTCCCAGTTGATTTGGAGGAAATGGAGATTTTGCAGTAACCTTTCCCATGCCTGACTATTTCCTGAGCGGCCACAAAACTAGCATATATAGTTGAATTAAAGATTCTGTTTTCTTCTAAAACTTTTCTTTTCTTGGATTTATCCATGGTTTATTTTGTGAGATTTTGAGGTTGGCCTACCGGGGGTCGAAAAGCTTAATAAATTGTGTGTTGGTGGGTGTCGCACATTGGCAGTTGTGACGCATATTTTGAGCGACAGGGAGCCGTAGCAGAGGGATGAAAGAGCCACATGTGGCTCCAGAGCCACGGGTCGCTGACCCCTGACCTAGGAGCAGAAGAAATATGAAAGGAGCTGGAATGTAACCCGAACATTTCATTATAACTTTCCTGGATCTTCCCAGCCAGCGAAGCGATGCTGTATTACTATGTGTAAATCCTGAACGTTGCTGTAAATCATAAAGCAGCTTCACCAAGATTTTAGGTGAACAACCATTAATAAAATTAAAAGTCACCCTCTATATTTATTAGTGGCTAAATTCTGGCTTGGAATCTTGTCTGAAATGGTATAGGGTTTCCAGCCTCAGCAGGGGGTTGGACTAGAAGACCTCCAAAGTCCCTTCCAACTCTGTTGTTCTATCCTATTCTATCCTATCCTATCCTATCCTATCCTATTCTACCCTACCCTACCCTACCCTACCCTACCCTACCCTACCCTACCCTACCCTACCCTACCCTACTCTATTCTATTCTATTCTATTCTATTCTATTCTATTCTATTCTATTATTTCTGTTTCTATTATTTCTATCACTTCTTATTCTATTCTATTCTATTATTTCTGTTTCTGTTTCTATTATTTCTATCATTTCTTATCTTATGCTATCCTATCCTATCCTATCCTATCCTATTATTTCTATTTCTATTATTTCTATCACTTCTTATTCTATTCCATTCTATTCTATTATTTCTGTTTCTGTTTCTATTGTTTCTATTTCTATTATTTCTATCATTTCTTATCCTATCCTATCCTATCCTATCCTATTATTTCTATTTCTGTTTCTATTATTCTATTTCTATTATTTCTATCATTTCTAATTCTATTCTATTCCATTCCATTCCATTCCATTCCATTCCATTCCATTCCATTCTATTCTATTCTATTCTATTCTATTCTATTCTATTCTATTCTATTCCTTGTTGGAATGTGGACTCCATGTGTCTCTGTGTACTCATCTGTCTGCACATATGTGCATAGCGCTAAGCATTATTCATTTGGGGGAAAATAATCTTTGCCAAACTGCAGGAACGTTTGCTGAAGGACCAGACAAGCATCTCGCCAAAAGGACTCAAAAGGTCCGAAGGGTAAATTTGCGACGAGCTTTTTCAAAGACATTCGTGAAGGGAAACTAGATGCCTCAGAATGTCGAAAGGAGACATTTTAGCCCAAGAAGCGTTGGGAAAATACATTGTAAACTTTCCTCTGGTGTGTCCTTGATCTTCCACAACTCTTCCACAGCTACCACAACGGGGGCCGTGCCATCTGTGCAGTCTTTTAGGCCTAAACACCACAGATCTAGGGAGAACCACAGTGGAGGAGATTAGCAAAGACAAGACAAAAATAAAAGAAATTATTGTGCATAGCAATGGGAATGCTGATTCTACCCATCCAGCTTTTCGACTTGTTGGAAAAGCGCCACATCTCCAGCTTTGTTATCACCTTATAACAGAATAAGAGAGTTGGATGGGACCTTGGAGGTCTTCTAGTCCAACCCCCTGCTCAAGCATGAGAACCTACATCATTCTGCACATCTCCAGACCACAGGGGAAGCCACAGTGGTCATAAGTGTGAACAACTGTCATAAGTCACTCTTTTCAGTTGTAAGTCCTGGACTAACAGTCCATTTAATGACTGTTCAAAGTTTAGTGATTGTTCAAAGCTACAACGGCACCGGAAAGCGTGACTTATGGCCATTTTTCACACTTATGACCATTGCAGTATTCCCATAATAATTTGATCAAAATTCGGACACTTGGCCATGGTTTTACATTTATGACCGTTGCAGTGCCCCAGGGTCACATGATACCCTTTTGTGACCTTCTCACAACCAAAGACAACTGAGGAATCCAGATTCATTTAACAACCAAGTTAGTCACTTATCAACTGCAGTGATTCCCTCAACAACTGTGGCAAGAATGATCATAAAATGGGACAAAACACACTGAAGAAATGTCTCACTTAACCACAGAAATTTTGGGCTCAATTGCGATCGTAAGTCGAGGAAGACCTGTATACAGCCTTATATCTCACTCCTTTGCCAGTCTGGGGACAGTCCCGGTTGGTTTTGTTGTGCTCCCCTCTAAACTGTGGTTTGGTAACCTGTGTATAGATCGCTCCTGAAGACCCTGAGATACTGGAACAGCGCAACCAATTTTGGTCACCGCATTACAAAAAACGATGTTGAGACTTTGGAAAAAGTGCAAAAGAAGAGGAACTAAGATGATTAAAGGCCTGGACATTAAAATGTATGAGGAACGGTTGCAGGAACTGGGTTTGGCTAGTCTAGAGAAAAGAAGGACTAGGGGTAACATGATAGCAGTATTCCAGTATTTGAAGGGCTTCCACAAAGAAGAGGGGGTCAAGTTATTCTCCAAAGCACCAGAAGGCAGAACAAGAAATGATGGATGGAAACTAATCAAGGAGGGAAGCAACCTGGAATGAAGGAGAAACTTCCTAACAGTGAAGACAGTTAACCAGTGGAACAGCTTGTCACCAGAAATTGTGGGTGCTCCATCACTGGAGGTTTTTAAGAAGAGACTGGACAGTCACTTGTCTGAAATGGTATAGGTTCTCCTGCTTGAGCAGGGGGTTGGACTAGAAGACCTCCAAGGTCCCTTCCAGTTCGTTCTGTTCTGTTCTGTTCTGTTCTGTTCTGTTCTGTTCTGTTCTGTTCTACTCTACTCTACTCTACTCTACACTCTACTCTACTCTACTCTACTCTACTCTACTCTACTCTACTTACTCTACTCTACTCCACTCCAGTCCACTCCACTTTAAAAGATATTCTGGATTCAAATTTTCCTAAAAACATTCCACAGCTTGACGCACTCAAAGCAGTCCAACGGTCACAAGGACAACCTTGCAAAGCGTAGTTTTCACTGACTTCTCATCTCGATCTCCTCCTTTTTTTGTTGTTGTTATTTTGACTTTTGTTTGGAAAGATTGGTTTCTCCCCCACCCCCTGGGAACTTCCATAACTAAACCA
>JALIGW010000021.1:12631333-12677897 GCA_023053685.1 Diadophis punctatus similis
AGCTAAGCAATAGCAATAGCAATAGCACTTTTCTTATATACCGCTTCATAGTGCTTTACAGCACTCTCTAAGCGGTTTACAGAGTTCAGCATATTGCCCCCAACAATCTGGGTCCTCATTTTACCAACCTCGGAAGGATGGAAGGCTGAGTCAACCTTGAGCCTAGTGAGATTTGAACAGCTGACCTGTTGAACTAGCAGTCAGCCTGCAATGGCTGCATTTAACCACTGCACCACTTCAGCTCTAAGCAATCGTCCCTTTGCCTGCTTTTTTCATTGCTGCTCCCTCCGACAATCAGCTGAGCCTTTTTTCAGCCCTAACGAGGTGCTAATGAGTGAAGCGATCTTCTGTGCTTTGCTAGCGAAGCGATCTTCCCTTTGCCTGCTTTTCTCATTGTTTCTCTCTCTGAAGAGAGAGAGAAGTGAAGAGTTTTAGAAACTGTTTTTTATCCCCAACCAGGGGATAAAAAGCAAGCACGCGTGCTCAAAACCAGCAAACTAATGTGCTGAAGCTGACCAGACTAAGGACGCTAGCCAGATGAATACCTGGTAGGCAGATTATTTTTCCCCTATTTTCCTCCCCCAAAACTAAGGTGCGTCTTATACTCCAGTGCGTCTTATACTCCAAAAAATATGGTAGGTAACACCATCAGTTCTACTAGGGAGTGGGGTTTGGTTCCCACTCTGGGTTCACCAATTCAACACTCCACATATCTTCAAATTGGTGAGATACTGGCAACACTAGAGTGGGGACAACAGTTCTAGATAGTCTCAAGATTAGACAACAACCTATTGAGGGTAACTGGGTTTTGAACATATTTGTGCATCTTGACCCAAAGACGCCAAAACTGATGCAGTCCTGCTTGTTAGCCGAACGCTGCATAAAGCATCGATATAATCTAGTCTGGCCAAAAGCAATTTATTTTTAATCTTTTTTTAAAAAAAAAAATCCTTATCTAAGGAATGATTGGAAACATGCATGTTCCATACAGAAAAGACCTTTTTTAATCCATTGCTCTGCTTTTTCATTTCACCCACAGGCAATTATTTCTACACAGCCGAGGCTGAAATTCTAAAATAAGAGGACAGAGGAATTCAAATGCTTGGCAACTGACTCATATTTATGATGGTTTGCAGTGTCCCGGGGTCACTTGATCCCCTTTTGTGACCTTCTGACAAGGAAGGTCAATGGGGAAGCTAGGTTCACTTAACAACTCTGTTACTAATTTAACAACTGCAGTGGCTCACTTAACAATGGTGGCAAGGCAGGTCGTAAAATGGGGCAGAGCCCACTGCAACAACATAGCAAAGAAGGCATTAAGAGTGGTTAACCTAATCTTGTGCAGCTTCTTCTCTGGTAACATTGTACTCTTAACCAGAGCATACAAAACATTTGCTAGACCGATTCTTGAATACAACTCATCAGTCTGGAACCCACACTACATATCAGACATTAACACTATTGAGAATGTCCAGCGATACTTCACAAGAAGAATATTACATTCCTCTGTTCACAACAGAATTCCTTATGAAACCAGACTTGAAATTTTGGGACTTGAAAATTTAGAACTACGCCGCCTTCGATCTGACCTAAGTGTAGCTCACAAAATTATCCGCCTCAATGTCCTACCTGTTAATGACTACTTCAGCTTCAACCGCAATAATACACGAGCTCACAATAGATACAAACTTAATGTAAACCGCTCCAAACTTGATTGCAAAAAATTCGACTTCAACAACAGAGTTGTCAATGCCTGGAACACTTTACCTGACTCAGTAGTTTCTTCCCCAAACTCCAAAAACTTCAACCTCAGATTATCTACCATGGTCCTCACCCCATTCCTAAGAGGTTGGTAAGGGGCGTGCATAAGCGCACAATGGTGCCTACCGTTCCTGTCCTAATGTACCCATATATTCATACCTCTTTTACTCTTATTCATCCTTGTACTATTACATATATATTCAATCATGTTTTACTGTTTATTCTTTGCTTATAATCATATACTGTATGCTTGACAAATAAACAAATACAAATACAAATACATATATTTGGGGTTCCATTGCGGTCGTAAGTCAAGGACTTTCTGTTCGCTGGGGTGGTACAGATCTCTTTTCATTGCGATACTGCACCCACATGCATTTTTAATTCAACCTATATGCTGAATCTACAGCGAGGGAAAAGAGAAGATTAGTGTGGTTTTAAAATTGGGGAAGGAAACATCAATAACCTGAGGTAGGCTGATGACACTGACAGGTAAAAAATACAAATAAGCTGCAAGCTGTAGTAATGAAAGTCAAGGAGCACAATGGGGGGGGGGGGAAATGGGAGTAATATTAAATATAAATATAAATACGAAGAGCGGTTGCAGGAACTGAGCTTGGCCAGTCTGGCGAAGAGAAGGACCAGGGGTGACATGATAGCAGGGTTCCAATACTTGAGGGGCTGCCACAGAGAGGAGGGGGTCAGGCTGTTCTCTATGGCACCAGAAAGTGAAACAAGGAATAATGGATGGAAGCTGACCAAGGAGAGATTCAACCTGGAAGTTAGGAGAAACTTTCTGACAGTGAGAGCGATCAACCAGTGGAACAGCTTGCCAGCGGAGGTTGTGAGAGCCCCAACACTTGCGACCTTCAAGGAGAGACTGGACTGCCACCTGTCTCAAATGGTGTAGGAACTCCTGCTTGAGCAGGGGGTTGGGCTAGATGACCTACAAGGTCCCTTCCAACTCTAATAATAAATCTAAATCTAAAGAAGAACCAAACAAACGTCAGCAGATGCAGCTTTAGAACTAACCGAGAATGAATGAAGGTATTTTGAAGCGGTGGCTAGCTTTTTCCTTTTAGGATCAAATATCAAGAGTAAAGGCAACACCAGTCAAGAAATATGCTACGGTCTAATACCTGGTGTGGTAGCAGTGTCGATCTTGGGGAAAAAATTGAAATATTTGGATTTATTTTAATTTATTTTTATTTTAATAAAATTTATTTGCCGCCCAACTCCCAAAGGGACTCTGGGCGGCTTACAAGTATAAAAATACAATAAAAAGATAAAAAGACAATTAAAACAATGGTTCAAGCAAACCTCTACATCACAACACACATACATGGGGTGAATGGATGTATATGGGACGGGACGGGACAGGACGGGACAGAATAGATGGAAGGGAGAGGAGAGGAGAGGAGAGGAGAGGAGGGGAGGAGAGGAGGGGAGGGGAGGAGAGGAGAGGAGGAGAACAGAACAGGAGAGAGAATAGGAGAGAGTAGAGTAGAGTAGAGTAGAGTAGAGTAGAGTAGAGTAGAGTAGAGTAGAGTAGAGTAGAGTAGAGTAGAGTAGAGTAGAGTAGTGTAGAGTAGAGTAGAGTAGAGTATAGAGTAGAAGAATATAGAATAGAATAGAATAGAATAGAATAGAATAGAATAGAATAGAATAGAATAGAATAGAATAGAATGGAATGGAATGGAATGGAATGGAATGGAATGGAATGGAATGGAATGGAATGGAATGGAATGGAATGGAATAACCAAGTTGGAAGGGACCTTGGAGGTCTTCTAGTCCAACCCCCTGCTCAGGTAGGAAATGCCATACCATTTCAGTCAAATGGTTGCCCAGTCCCTTCTTAAAAACTTCCAGTGTTGGAAGTTTATACCTACAAAGATCAGAACCATACAGGCAATGAATTTCCTTGAGATATTATGGAAGTTAAAATGAGCTTTAAAGGAGAAGAATAAGAAGGTTGTTGGCTTTGTTTAAAATTTAGATGTTGCAGAAGACTTCTGGGAATATTATGAATAGCCAAGAAAACAAACAAATGGATACGCACAGAAAAGACTATGTGTTGCTCGGGATTGAACTGTAGGGTCCTTGGTGCTCTCTGAGCTCAGTGGTTTTCTTGCAGATCTTTCGTAACATCTGCCAGAAAACCACCATGCCCAGAGAGCACCAAGGACACCACCAACAAATGGATGCTTGAACAGATCAATCTCGGGTTCTCGCTAAAAGCACAAATGTCAGGTTCAAATTACCGTATTTTTCGGAGTATAAGACGCACCGGAGTATAAGACGCACCTTAGTTTTGGGGGAGGAAAACAAGGAAAAAAGGCCTCTGTCTCCAAGCAATTTGCCAAACAGCAAATAGCACAGATGATATACACTGTTTGCTGTGTATTTCTGTGCATGTGTGCCTGACCATAGAAATAGCAAAGAATTGGAGAAATGGACATTATGCCAGAAAGTTTTCTTAAATGTAGTCACACTAGCTCCTCCCAATTATTTAAATACATCTACTCCAAGGTAACTAAACTCTAATACTAAACAGGACACTGTTACATTGCAGACTATACTTGTACAGAGCTGTTAAAATTAATTAAAATTTCTGGAAGTATACATTATTCTCTATTATTTAAAAGAAGATACAATAGCACTGGGCCTCTTCAGAGCAAGCATTTATTTAAAAAGCTTCTTTATTTTGTTAAGTTGTCTAGAGTTACAGGGATCTCCGACCTTGGCAACTTTAAGACTTGTGGACTTCAACTCCCAGAATTCCACAGCCAGCAAAGCTAACAAAGCTGGCTGTTGAATTCTGGGAGTTGTAGTCCACAAGTCTTAAAATTGCCCCTGGCTCTAGAACAATAATAAAGCAGTATTTAAAAAATAAGTCTAATAATTTGAACATTCTACAGACATTTATAGTTATTCACTTACCCCCTTCCATCCAGTTCAGCAAAAAATGAAAATCTGTGTGTCTCTCCCAGCTATTTGCCTCTTTGCAGTTTCAGTTTCACTTTCATTTTCCCACGTGGCAAATCAACTGTAGGTCAGGAAGTGCTAGTGACTTGCTTGGCTTTACAGGCTCTTCCCTCTTTGCTGCAAACAGGTAAATTGCTGGAAGACAGAGGCCAAAGGGTGGGTGGGGCTATATTCGGCTATATTCGCACCCAAGTTTTCACCCTCTTTTGGGGGGTAAAAAGGTGCGTCTTATACTCCGAAAAATACGGTATCCTAGACTTTTTGCTTAGCTCCTTTGAGGAGTTCTTGCTGGAAAATGTGGAACGAGACAGAAGAGGAGGACAACCATCAGCGAGGTGGACGGACTCAGTTATGGTGGCAATGGGTGTACCATTGGAAAACCTGATGGACCATGTTGGGGACAGATCATTCTGGAGATACTGGAAGACTGTTATCATGTCACCCCTGGTCCTTCAATCCTGCAGAGGGCCTAACTTTCAAGCGACCAAGTTACCGAAAGGTATTCAAAGCAAAATTTCACTAATTATTTCATCCTGTTTTAGATCTTGTTTTGTTTGAAGAACGCTGTTAGCCATTGTTGGCCAATCCGAGGTGCTCCTGCTGCAATGCTCAGCAGGACACAAGTCCAAATAAAGACATATATTAGCAAGAAACGATAAAAATAACCGAGGCAGGATGGAACACGGTAAATTGGGATAAAATAAAGTCGGCTAATATTCTCTCGAAGTAATTTTAAAAAATTATCCGGTGCTAATGAAGAGCTGAAGTATGTTAGATTCTCTGAGAGACTATCTAGTAAAGTCTGGATGCCAATTTTATAAACCTCACTCTGGGGATTATAGTTCAGAGATGATGTTCTAGAAAGCCTCAGAGTATAGCAGAAGGGTTAATACCTACTTTAATACAGCAGCGCCGATCTCTTGAATCTATTTTTAAATTATTTTGATTACGCTTGATGCTTTATTGAGGAAACTAAAATGATTGTTTTTAATATAGGATTTTACTCTGCTGTATTTTTATTGGGTTATGGGTTTTTTTTTTAGTGGTTTCATTCTATTTTACAGGATTGGCTTAAAATGTTTTGTCTTAGTTGCCTTAAATCATCGCGTTCTTTGTATAGGGAAGCCCTCGATTTTTCAACATTCGTTCAGTGACCATTCGAAGATACAACGGCACTGGCAAAAGTGACTTTTGGTCGTTTTTTCACACTTATGACCACTTCAGCATCTCCGTGGTCACATGATCAAAATTGGTATAGGGTCTCCTGCTCGAGCCGGGGGCTGGACTAGATAGAAGACCTCCAAGGTCCATTCCACTTCTATTCTGATTGATTGATACATGTCGACCTCGACTTACAGCAGTTCGTTTAGTGACCGTTCAAAGTTACAACGGCACTGAAAAAAGTGACTTACGGATGTTTTCTCAGACTTATGACCGCTTCAGCATCCCCGTGGTCACATGATTGAAATTCAGACACTTGGCAACTGACTCATATTTATGACGGTTGCAGTGTCCCTGGGGTAACGTGATCCCCTTTTTCGACCTTCTGACGAGACGAGCCAACAGGGAAGCCAGATTCCCTTAACAACCGTGTGACTCACTTAACGTTAACGACTGCGGCAAGAAAGGTTGTAAAAGGGGACAAAATTCGTTTAGCAATTCTCTCACTTAGCAACAGAAATTTTGGCCTCAATTGTGGTCCTAAGGCGAGGACTACCGTATTGGCTGAAAATGTTCTGTCTTCTTTGCCATAAATCATATCATATTCTCTATAGCTCCTTCTCTGCTATAGTTCAGATACAGTAGACAAGGTTATAGTTACAATTCTTTATAATAAGCACAAAGGCTACAGGTGTGCTTAGGTTATTTACAACTCGGAGTCTTAAGAATTTCTAATCCTAGCCCGTACGTCATTTCCGATGAATAATGTACATCATTAATCAAGGTGGCTGCATGGCATATGCCAGGAAAAAAGAAAAAAAACCTTTACTCAAGGGAAGCAAAAACCCCTCCTCCTTCTTGGTGTTTTCAACATTGTGTTAGCTCAGAAAGTTTTCTCATCAATCTGCAGCTATATCAGCCGGCTAATTAAACCAACGGAGAGCCACGGAGTCCTGGACTGGTGTTATATATTTTCATGCTCCGCTCTGTACGAACGGAGCCAAATGAATTGCAGAAACGTGCAACCAAAGAGTCCAAAACTAAGACCAGCCCTATCATTAGGCAAAGCAAAAATGGGCACCTTAGCGCTGGAGGAGAAGCTGTGAGATTTAAGAGGAAAATTATGTTCATGCCTAGCGTAAGTTTTATGATAATAAGAATAGAATAGAATAGAATAGAATAGAATAGAATAGAATAGAATAGAATAGAATAGAATAGGAGTTGAAAGGGACCTTGGAGGTCTTCTAGTCCAACCCTCTGCTGAGGGAGGAAACCCCATACCATTTCAGACAAATAGCTGTCCAGTCTTGTCAAGGCAAGCATTCATCTGAATGCTACCATGTGAGAATGGGAATAAATCTCATAGAGTCGATTTGGATCTTTTCTTTGGAATTCAGACAGTTAGAAATAAAGCCGAGATTAGAAGTCTAATAGAAAATATTTATTTCGTTACAAAAACAATAAATCCTGATTAATTACATCTTTGCTAATAAATGTGACCGTTCCGGTCAGAGTCGAAGTCAAAAGTGATTAATGGAGAATCAGGAATGTGGACATGCGTACAAGATCATATCACGTGTTTTAAGTTTAAGTTTAATTAAATTTATATACCGCCCTTCTCCAGGGGACTCAGGGCGGTGAACAGCCAAGTAAAAAACATTAAAATACATTTAAGCCAAGTAAAAACATTAAAATACATTTAAAATAAAATATTCAATGTGGCCCTAATTTAATACAATTAAAATTTAGTAAAATCTTAAAATTTTAAAAACCCCAAAAACTTTTTCACGCCAGCCCGGCTTGATAAAAATAATACGTCTTGAGGGCACGGCGGAAGGTGGACAGGTCGTGAATGGTTCTTAAGTCTGGAGGGAGCTGATTCCAGAGGGTGGGTGCTCCCACAGAGAAGGCCCTCCCCCTGGGCGTCACCAGCCTACACTGCTTGGCTGATGGCACCCCGAGGAGGCCCTCTCTGTGGGAGCGCACTGGTCGATGGGAGGCAGTTTGTGGCAGCAGGCGGTCTCGGAGATATTCTGCTTGTATTGGAATGTACCATAATATTAGAATAGGGATGCACCGCCCTGCATATACATACAACTGGCAATATTCACACCGTGACAAGTCTCTTCTTAAAAGCCTCCTGTGTTGGAGCATTTACAACTTCTGGAGGCAAGTCGTTCCACTGATTAATTGTTTTAACTGTGATGAAGTTCTTCCTTAGTTCCAGGTTGCTTC
This sequence comes from Diadophis punctatus similis, assembly GCA_023053685.1. Lineage (NCBI taxonomy): Eukaryota > Metazoa > Chordata > Lepidosauria > Squamata > Dipsadidae > Diadophis > Diadophis punctatus. The sequence goes on from JALIGW010000021.1 coordinate 12,639,476, forward strand.
TCTCCTTGATTAGTTTCCATCCCTTGTTTCTTGTCCTGCCCTCAGGTACTTTGGAAAAATAGCAATACTTCCTTCCTCTTAGCAGCGGAAATTTGGAGCTCAATTGCCTGAATGTCACAAGTTGAGGACTACCTGTATACCATCACAATACAAATCCCATTTTATACACGCATTGTGATACTGCACACATCCGGAAGGACCCGAACCTGTGGCATAGCAGTGCCTCATGCTCCTTTTCAACCGTAGGAAAACCTCCTATGGACTCCCATAAGCATTTCTCCTGGTTCTAATAAAGATATTGCCCAACCTCTGGCTTTAATTCTCTATTTATTTATTTTTTTTAATGGCATTCATGTGCTATTATTTGGGTCCAAATCCCCCTTTCGCTTAGAATGGATCTTTTAAACATCGCCTAATGGTTAAAACAGCTTCGGTTCCACTCATTAGTCTTCGATTACTTACTTTCTCCTGTAGCTTTGTTGCAAGCTAGTTATTATCACCCTTTCTTTTTCCCCTTGCAAAATGTTAGGCGAGAAGCAGCCAATGGCTTTGCCTCCGCCTTTCTCCCAACGCTTATGAATGGGCCCTCTTGTTTTATTTATATTAGGCGGAATAACCATAGATTTGCTCCAGATCACAGAATACCAAAAAGCATTAGAAAATTCATTAATAATGGCGAGCGGAGGGCATTAACTTCTGCTTCGAAGCTGCTTTACTTTCAAATTCTTCCCAATGAATGACAACCTCTATTATGTGCCGAGGCAATGCATCCACCTCTAATTTGCAAAGCATATTATCCCGGATCAATACAAGTAACAAAAGCTCCGGCTGACTGAAAGCAGCAATTCTGGAATTCGGGTGACATATGGTATAAATCCCACCGCAGCCACCGTTTTAACCAGAAATTTTCAGCACCTTACAGCTTTACAATGGGTAGTTGTTCTGACCCAGCTCCCTGAACATGACAAATCCTCTGAAGTGAACTCAAAGATTCATTTAATTAGGAGCGCAGGCAGCCTCGGCAAAAAGTCTCTCTCTCACCACAGGCTAACAAGTCCATCTGTCTGGAAGATGAATAGTTGTCTGCTCTATCTATTCATCTCCGCCCCCTGCCTTTTATCCCCAGAGCTAGGGTGGGGCTTCACTAGCAGCAGTGGCTCTTCCGTCCCAAGGACCGGCCCATAGATTTCCACTGCTCTCCTCTCCTCTGCCTTCTGCGCATTCCACGCGTCAGGCACTGGACCCAGCTGTTCCTCCTCTTCCTCATCAGCCACCTCCAGACCTGGGGGCTGTGGACTCTCCATCTGAGGGCTGACGGATGGCCCAGGCTCTGCTTCCATATCTCTCTCTCTCTCTCTCTCTCTCTCTCTCTCTCTCTCTCTCTCTCTCTCTCTCTCTCTCTCTCTCTCTCTCTCTCTCTCTCTCTCTCTCTCTCTCTCTCTCTCTCTCTGCCACCTCCATTCCCTCTTCCCCCTGGGAGCTCTCAGGTTGCCTTGATGCTGACCCTGACTCCCACGCCTCCTCCTCATCCTCCTCCTCTGATTCAGTTGTTGGAGAGGCCAACGGGCCACAACAGTAGTATTATTTCCTATCCCCCTGTTTACATTTGTAATGTAAACCCATGTACAGGGGTGACGTTCCCAGACCTTTGAGGATGAAGTCTAAAAAGCCACTGCACTACATTTCCATGCTCCACAGCCCTTGCAAATAAAAAGACTCTGGAAAGCACAGGTAGCCCTCGACTTACAACCGTTCATTTAGGGATAGTTTGAAGTTACGATGACACTGGAAAAAAGCACCATTTCACACTTACAACCGTCATAGCATCACGTGATCAAAATTCAGACACTTGGCAACCAACTCACATTTATGACAGTTGCCATGTCCTGAGGTCAAGCTATATAGAACATGCACAGAGAACATTTGCATTCTGGGGAAGCGAAGATTGCCTTTAAAACTGTACAGACAAAGCGTTTCTGAGCATGTGTGGATACAGATTCATTAATACACCATTGGTAGAGTTACTCCTCGACTTACAACTGTTCATTTAGTGACTGTTCAAAGTTACAATGGCACCTAAAAAGTAACTTATGACCGTTTTTCACACTTAAGACCGCCGTAGCCTCCCCGTGGTCACGTGATCAAAATTTGGAGGCTTGGCAACTGGCATGGACTTATGACGGTTGCCGGGTCCCGGTGTCATGTGATCCTCTTTCTGATGAGCAGAGTCAATGGGTGAACCCAGATTCACTTAACGACCATGTTACTCACTTCACAACTGCAGTGATTCACTTAATAACTGTGGCAAGAAAGGTCGTAAGATGAGGCAGAACTCTCTTAACAATTGTCTCGTTTAGCAACAGGAATCTGGGCTCAATTGTACTTGTAAGTTGAGGCTCTATCTTTATTTCTTCCAGATTTCACCAATTAACCCATATCAAAAAGGCCTGGAGACTGAAACGTATGAAGAAGGGTTGCAGGATTTGGGTTTGGCTAGTCTAGAGAAAAGAGGGGACATGATAGGAGTCTTCCAGTATTTGAGGGGCTGCCACAAAGAAGAGGGGGTCAGGTTATTTTCCCAAGGCATCAGAGGACAAGACGAGAAACAATGGATGGAAACTAATCAAGGATGGAAACTACCAGGAACTAAGGAGAAACTTCCCAACAGTGAGGACAATTAACCAGTGGAACTGCTTGCCACCAGATGTTGTGGGTGCTCCAACACTGGAGGTTTTGAAGAAGAGACTGGACAGATTTAGATTTAGATTTATTATTAGAGTTGGAAGGGACCTTGTAGGTCATCTAGTCCAACCCCCTGCTCAAGCAGGAGTTCCTACACCATTTGAGACAGATGGCAGTCCAGTCTCCTCTTGAAGGTCGTAAGTGTTGGGACTCTCACAACCTCAGCAGGCAAGCTGTTCCACTGGTTGATCGCTCTCACCGTCAGAAAGTTTCTCCTCACTTCCAGGTTGAATCTCTCCTTGGTCAGCTTCCATCCATTATTCCTTGTTTGGCTTTCTGGTGCTATAGAAAACAGCCTGACCCCTTCCTCTTTGTGCCATCCTCTCAAATATTGGAACATTGCTATCATGTCACCCGTGGTCCTTCTCTTCGCCAGACTGGCCAAGCTCAGTTCCTGCAACCGCTCTTTGTATGTTTTATTTTCCAGACCCTTTATCAGCCCCTTGTCTGAAACGGTATAGGGTCTCCTGTTTTAGCAGGGGGTTGGACTAGAAGATCTCCAAGGTCCCTTCCAGCTCTATTCTGATTCTGATTTTGAAAACTCAGTGCTTTCAAGAATTCCCCATTTAAAATGCATTCAGAATCACATCAAGGATTCAAGTTGGCCTATGTTGTCTTTTGCAAGCTTTCAATCAACTGTACGGATCATCGAGTTTCCAGTTTCATTTAAATTCTAACTCTGTAGGATCAACTCTTTATTGTACAAAGAAATGATTCTTTTTTTTTCCTGTTTCATTGTATTGAACATAAAATTACCTTGGAAAATAATGCAGCTAAAGAAATAACAAACAACTCCGTCGGCTGCATGCAGGGTGGAATTTCAGAATTTCAAAGTCTGAGAACAATTGCTTGAAAAGTATTCTTTTGATAAGTCGCTGTTGGTCAAGTGGATTTTATGGCTATTGTCCCAGGAACGAAGGTGATTCATTAAAGCTTATTTTTCCTCTTTCAATGAATATATAGAAAAATGTTATATAAATGAAAGGATCGTAACAGCAAAGAACCAAAGTAGCTAAGGCAGATCTTGATTCAAGTTCTAAGCAAGGTGGATATTCTATGCTTAATTATAAAACAAGGACGACTCTGAAATATTTTTTGCCAGCTTTAAAATGTTGTGCTGAGTACCACTCTAAAAATGTGTAGGCAAGTTAAGACACGAAAAAGGATCATGGCTTCATTTCAATGACATTTAGACCAAATATAATGAGTTTGTAAAGCTAACAAAGGGGAATAGGGTTGAAATCAGAGGTAGGTTCCTCCCGGTTCGGACCGGTTCGCTTAAACCAGTAGCAACTGGTGACATCACTATGATGTCATGGAACCAGTTCGGTCAGTGCCGGTCCATGGGCACTGCCAGCTTTTTTTAAAAAAAATTAATTTTTAATTTTTTTGAATTTTTTCCAGGTTTTTTTTTCTTCTGCGCATGTGCACCAGCCGAGCTCCCGGCACTGTGCATGCGTCGCTATCTTTTTTTTTTGTTTTTTGGGGGGGACTTTTTTTTTGCACTGCGCATGCGTGTGCACGCAAAGCGCGTGCATGCCCATGAGGCACGCCCATGCGGCGCGGGAGGAAGCAAACCGGCAGCCAGGTAAGTTAGAACCCATCCCTGGTTGAAATGAGGGGTCCTTGGTGGTCTCTGAGCTTGCTTCTTTTCTTGCAGACGTTTCATTCCCCAACTGGGTAACTTCATCAGTGCTAGAAGGGAGTTGGGTTTATAGGGAGGAGGAGGACTATGGGGTCCTTGGTGCTCTCTGAGCTTGTTTCTTTTCTTGCAGATGTTTCATGACCCAACTAGGTAAGGTCATCAACGCTAGTTTAGTATTTGTAAAGCAACGTAAAGTAGCTTGGTTTGGCAGACAGTTCGTGTTCAGATCATCAAAATTCACATTTGGAGATCAATTGTGACTTGTGAAGGAGCACTGATCATGATTTCCCAGTTCATTTGCAATGGAAAGCTGGGTTCAACTGGTCTTTTACCCTCTTTGTAGAGGTAGAAATAGCCAAGGGGCTATTTGGGTGTTCTTAAATTCCCGTTCTCCCATTGCTAGTGTTTCAACTCAAGTCAAAATGACAAAATCAATAACATAATTCAACTGATCTCAAACACTAGAATACTGCTATCATATCACTCTTAGTTCTTCTTTTCATCAGACTAGACAAACCCAATTCCTGCAACCGTTCTTCATATGTTTTAGCCTCCAGTCCCCTAATCCTCTTTGTTGCTCTTCTCTGCACTCTTTCTAGAGTCTCAACGTCCTTTTTGCATCGTGGCAACCAAAACTGGGTGCAATGTTCCAAATATGGACTTACCATGGCATTATAAAGTAGCTTTTATAATCTAGAACAAATAATATTTTAGGATTATTTTCTATGCTCCCTGTCTATCCTATACTCCATAGTAGTTTCACATCCCAATACTAACCATGCCTGATCGTCTACATCTTTCACCTTTAAGCTTACCTGTACATTTTATTGGTCCTGCTTGCTTACAGTTTCATGCCAGTATTGTATGGAATTAGATCAGATGCAGATAATTTGTAATAATCTAGAATCAAATAGAGTAGAAACGACTCTGCTAACAATTGCAAAACTTCTTCATTAAGAATATTGTTAGCTTGAGATAAAGTTTGATCGTCCGACTGCTATCGTGTTAAGGGAAGAATATCCCATAGAGGCGATTTTTGAATTTTTTCCTTGGAATTCAAATGCTTAGAAATAAAACCGAGATTAAATGTCTAATAGAAAATATTTATTTCAGTACAAAACAATAAATCCTGAATAATCTACATCTTTGCTACGGAACACAACCTTCCAGGTGGGAAGGCACATCAAAAGTGATTAATGGTGGATTAGGAATGTAGACATGCGCAGAATATCATATCACGTGTTCTGCTTGTATTGGGAAGTACCATAATATTAGAATAGGGGTGCATCACCCTGCATAGACTCACAACTGACAATATTCACATTGTGACAAATATGCTGCCAAATATTCTTGGCTAAGAGTTAAAATTAAGTTAAAATGACAAACAATGCCCTATGAAATACTCACTCCAAATTCAACTGTTTGAAGTTAAGCATCCAGGATAATTTCATCGAGACCAGAGGTGTCAAATTCGATTTCATTGAGGGATGCATCAGGATTGTGTTTGACTTTGGGGCGAGGCGGAGTGGGCATGGCCAGGGGGTGTGGCCAGCTTGATGTCACTTGTGTCGGGGGCGCCTGTGGTGGCCCGAGCACTCTGACAGCGAAAACAGGCTCCCAAGCTGTTTTGGCTATGATGGCCTCCTGCAACCCTCTGCCAGTGAAAACAGAGCTCATGAAGACCCGCACGCAGCCCTCCCAAGCTCCGTTTTCACTGACAGAGGCACCACGGGCCAGTCCTTCACTGCTTCCAGGGCTGGATCTAAGCACCCCACGGGCCGGCTCCGGCTCCCGGGCCTTGAGTTTGACTCTCCGGATCTAGACCATAAAAATATAAAATAATTGCGTCATGGATTTTATTATAAGCAGTTTGGATATTCTGTTGCTAGCCAATTTTGAACAGCCCAGATGCCTGTCACAAAATCCACTTTACTGTACAGCCTTTTGAATGTTACTGAAATTCCTGAAAAAGTGCTCTTCCGAGAGAAAATTACACTAACAAAACCAGCACCTGTGAAATGAATTTAAAAAGTAAAGAAACAAAATGAAAATAGACAGGATAATGTGTGCCCCCCCCCAAAAAAAAAACACCATTTTGCTTAACAATTACGTAGGAAGTGACCAGTGCCAAGAAAGTTTTCCTACTCTGTAAATGCTGGAATAATTGCAAAGGCTAACTATTAATTTTCTGCTGTTAATTTAAATAATAACAATTTGATTGTTGTAAATGTATCACATCCAAAGTACTGACCTCTACTAAGATAGATAGATAGATAGATAGATAGATAGATAGATAGATAGATAGATAGATAGATAGATAGATAGATAGATAGATAGACAGACAGACAGACAGACAGACAGACAGACAGACAGACAGACAGACAGACAGACAGACAGACAGACAGACAGACATAGATATAGATATAGATATAGATATAGATATAGATATAGATATAGATATAGGTATATAGATATATGTTCAAGGATGCTTATCGATTCTTGTCTATGTGGCATTACAAAACTAAGAAAGAGTTATTTTTAAATTTTCAGTAAAGAAAGTTGTTGAAACTAGCACTTCCAGCAAACTTCAGGGCATGGCAAACTTGTTTTTTTTAGGTTACTACAAATCTCTGTGTTTATTTGCTACAAAAACATGGACAGTTTTAAAAGCCTAGTTTTCTCTTTTCTCCAACTATAAATTTGAGTACACACACACACAAAAACCAATTTTCTCAAAACGAAAGGGAACTTTAGTCTTTGGGAACAAAACATGCTTTTCCCTTTAGAAAAGCAATTAAAAAGTCAATATGAAAATAAGTTATTAATAAACAGTGTCTTGTAACCGAGTGCTCTACAGTCGTGGAAATCTAAGAAGAACGCTTGTACAATATTTTCCAAAGAATGGCTTTACAACCTCAAGCAATTAAAAATGCATGAAGTAGATGCAGTTCCAATTTCTTCTTGCGGCTCTCTTTCCTCCACCCCCCCATCCCACCCCTATAATTTTCAATAATTTTTAGCCCCTAAAGCTCGGAGCACTGAGCCACAAAAAAAAATGAAATTGGGTGTAATACGTAGTCAATGTTCTTGGGTTTTTTGGCTGATTGTGTGGGAATTAACGGGACCGCGAAGGAATATTTTTCAGTACACGGTGGAATCATAGCTGCTTATAAATACTTTTGATTTGGTGCCAGGAACAGAGGGGAAGAGAACCACAATAACCAGTATCCCATGCAGTGAATGAAGCTTCAACATTGGTATGCAGAGATTCCTGGAAACTGACCAGAAAATATACTTCTGCCAGAGAGGTAAAAAATTTAATGTCAACTTAGAAATTTCAAGATGGACATCATTCTGGCAACACCAGGGATTACATCATTCGGGATGAAATGTGCAAGTAATCTAAGAATGTAGAATGAAAAAATATATATAAAGATTTTGAGCATTCTTCACTTGGATTTAACCATGGCACAAATATGTCTTGTCAACATCTTTCTCCGGTCATTCCCTGTAATGAAGCTTTGAGTTTCTCCCGAGATATATTCTTAGCTGCATTGACATTAAACTGGTATTTTCCCGCCCTTATTCTGATATTGTCCCAAGGTTAAGATAAAAAGTGTTTGTATTTTCTTGGTACATTTCCACTTTTAATCTTATGATCTTGTATTGATTAATAGATGCATTGGAGAATAGAATAGAATAGAATAGAATAGAATAGAATAGAATAGAATAGAATAGAATAGAATAGAATAGAATAGAATAGAATAGAATAGAATAACAGAGTTGGAAGGGACCTTGGAGGTCTTCTAGTCCAACCCCCTGCTTAGGCAGGAAACCCTACACCACTTCAGACAATTGGTTGTCCAATCTTCTCTTAAAAACTTCCAGTGTTGGAGCATTCACAACTTCTGGAGGCAAGCTGTTCCACTGATTAATTGTTCTAACTGTCAGGAAATTTCTCCTTAGTTCTAAGTTACTTCTCTCCTTGTTTAGTTTCCACCCATTGCTTCTTGTTCTACCCTCAGGTGCTTTGGAGAATAGTTTGACTCCCTCTTCTTTGTCGCAACCCCTGAGATATTGGAACACTTGCTATCATGTCTCCCCTGGTCCTTCTTTTCATTAAACTAGACATACCCAGTTCCTGCAACCGTTCTTCATATGTTTTAGCCTCCAGTCCCCTAATCATCTTGGTTGCTCTTCTCTGCACTCTTTCTAGAGTCTCAACATCCTTTTTACATCATGGCGACCAAAATTGAATGCAGTATTCCAAGTGTGGCCTTACCAAGGCATTATAAAGTGGTATTAACACTCCACGTGATCTTGAAGTTATTTTGCGTTTTAAGATGAGTGCAGTTTTGCTATACTGAGTAATAAAGAGTCACCAATCTTGGAAGCATCAAGTTCCAATCTCTGTTCAGCCATGAAGTCTGTGAACAAGTCGTGCTACCTTCAGCTGAGCCAGTCTAACAGGATTTTTTAAACACCAAATGGAAAAAGCATTTTTTAATCCCCCTAAACTAACTCAAGGAGTAAAGAAAGCAAATGTTCCTCTAACAGAGAGAGGTGTGCATCAAACAGAAGCCATCTTATTTTCCAAAGCACCTGAAGCAGGGGTGGGTTCTGGCTTACCTCGCTGCCGGTTCGCTTCCTGATGCGCCGTGCTGGAGCGCCGCGCGTGCATGCGCAATGCTAAAAACCCAGCTTCTCTGCATGCGCAGAAGCAAAAAACAGATTCTGCACATGCGCAGAAGCAAAAAACAAGATGGTGGCACCTATGGCGCTGCCGAGAGAGCCGGTTCGGGGGCGTGGCAGGCCTGGGTCGCTGCCGGTTTGGTGAGAGGGGGGAAATTCCCGCTACCGGTTCTATAGACCCGGTCCAAACCGGCAGGAACACACCTCTGACCTGAAGGCAGGAGAAGAAACAATGGATGGAAACTAATCAAGGAGAGAAGCAACCTGGAATTGAGGAGAAAACTTCTTAACAGTGAGGACAATTAACCAGTGGAACAGCTTGCCACAAGAAGTTGTGGCTGCTTTAGCACTGGAGGTTTTTAAGAAGAGACTGGACAGCCAGTTGTCTGAAATGGTCCAGGGTCTCCTGCTTGAGCAGGCGGCTGGACTAGAAAGCCTCCAAGCTCTGTTCTGATTCTGATTTTATTTTGCTTCTTTTCCTTGGAACAAAACTTAAAATGGTTCAAGTGTTAGGTTGAACTAAACACTCTGAAAAACCTCTGTTTCATTTCAAGCTTCAAACTCTTGAAACCTTTCAAGGCCGAAGGGTTTCGATGCTACCACATTTCATACTTCTGTAATTAGCAGTCAAAATTGTGGGGGAATTCAGCCTTTTCTGAATTCCCAGAGTAAGTTAACGAAGATTCATGGAATCAGATGCTAGGAGCTGACAGGGAGCTACATATCCTGATGAATCTCTGTTGACAGGGCCCTTCAGAACAACTGTCCAACTTCTGTAGTTGGCTCCAGAAGAAATGATGCATACCATAAGCGAAGCATAGGAACAGAAGCATAAGGAAACTGGAATGCTGTAAGGTGTTCAGGTCTGAGGTTTTCCAAAGCATTAAATATTGAGGCCACATCCTTGAGCCAAGTCCAGAAATGAAGTGGCAAGCAGAGCAGGTCACTGAAAATAACATTACTCCTATCATTCTAGTGGCAGATTTTTGCATAAGTTACAATTCCCAGAGGATTTTTTTTTCTGTAAAAAGAGATAATAGCAATAGCAATAGCACTTAGACTTATATACCGCTTCATAGTGCTTTACAGCCCTCTCTAAGCGGTTTATAGAGTTCAGCATATTGCCCCCAACAATCTGGGTCCTCATTTTACCCACCTCAGAAGGATGGAAGGCTGAGTCAACCTTGAGCCGGTGAGATTTGAACAGCTGAACTGCTGAACTGCAGTGCTGCACTTTAACCACTGCGCCACCTCGGGTGTAGGATATAAGTAGGGTATGAGTCAGGGGTGAAATCCAGCAGGTTCTGACAGGTTCTGGAGAACCGGTAGTCAAAATTTTGAGTAGTTTGGAGAACCAGTAACGGAAATTTTGAGTAGTTCGGAGAACCGGCAAATACCACCTCTGGCTGGCCCCAGAGTGGGGAGGGAATGGAGATTTTGCAATATCCTTCCCCTGCCATGCCCACCAAGCCACACCCACCAAGCCATACCACGCCCAACAAGCCACGCCTACAGAACCGGTAGTAAAAAAATTGGATTTCACCACTGGTATGAGTTAGAGGGATGCGGTGGCTCAGTGGCTAAGACGCTGAGCTTGTCGATCAGAAAGGTTGGCAGTTCGGCAGTTCGAATCCCTAGCGCCACGTAATGGAGTGAGCTCCCGTTACTTGCCCCATCTTCTGCCAACCTAACAGTTCGAAAGCCTGTAAAAATCAAGTAGAAAAATAGGGACCACCTTCGGTGGGAAGGTAACAGCATTTTGTGCGCCTTCGGCATTTAGTCATGCCGGCCAGATGACCACGGAGACGTCTTCGGACAGCGCTGGCTCTTCGGCTTTGAAACGGAGATGAGCACCGCCCCCTAGAGTTGGGAGCACATATGTGCGAGGGGAACCTTTACCTTTACCTTAGGGTATGAGTGGCTGTTGCCAAGCCCAGGTTTGTTCAGAACCACCAGAACAGGTAAATTTGGGGAAATTAGGGCTACCAACACTAGGTTGCCAAAATCTGGAGGATCTCTATATACCGTTAACAGCAAAAAAATCAGAGGTTTTGTTGCCAACAAGAACTGTTTGGTCATTGAAAAGCTAATTTGGTAGATTTATTTATTTATTTATTTATTTATTCGGCTTTCTTATATGCCGCCCAACTCCCGAAGGACTCAGGGCGGCGTACAGCATAGGAAAATACAAGAAACCAATAAACAAAATTTAAAAACATAATATAAAAATTAAAAATGCAATATAAAAACAACCATGCAACAACCAAGCATACCCGGGGGAGAGTTCAGCTGGAGTTAAGCTCTACCCCCTGCCTGCAGGAAAAGCCACGTCTTAACGGCTTTTCGGAAGGCCAGCAGGGTGGGGATGGTTCGGGTCTCTGGAGGAAGTTGGTTCCAGAGCGCGGGGCCTGCCACAGAGAAGGCCCTCCCCCTAGGACCCGCCAGCCGGCATTGCTTAGCCGATGGGACCTGGAGGAGGCCAACTCTGTGGGCCCTAACCGGTCGAAGGGAAGTATGAGGCAGATCTAGGAGAAATGTTCCTTGCAACCAATGACATCTGCCTTTCAACTAAGAGTAGAGAAGGAAAGTCCCCTCCTCTGAGCATCTTCTTCCAGATAGAAGACAGTTGCATCCAAGGGAAGTTCAGTTGCTAAGCCATGATCCATAGACCATAGTATGCCCTCTCTTCCCCTGTCTTCCAGACTTTGCTCAAATCCATGTTCACTGAGTCGATGACACTATCTAACCGTCTAGTCTAGTGAAAGGAAGGACTAGGAGTGACATGATAGAAGTGTTCCATTATCTAAGGGACTGCCACAAAGAAGAAGGGGTTCACCTATTTTCCAAAGCAGCAGAAGGCAAGAATGAGAAGCTATGGATGGAAACTAATCAAGGAGAGAAGCAACCTAAAACTAAGGAGAAATTTCCGAACAGTGAGAACCATTTACCAGTGGAAGAGCTTGCCTTCAGAAGTTGTGGGTGCTCCCTCAATGGAGGCTTTAAGAAGAGACTGGACAGTCACTTGTCTGGAATGGTATAGGGTCATGATGGCGAACCTATGGCATGTGGCATGTGGAGCCATATCGGTGGCCACGCGAGCTCAGGTTTGGCACGCCTGACAGCTGATTTTTGGGCCTTCTGGGCCCACTGGGAGTCCGGAAACAGGCTGTTTCCAACCTCCAAAAAACGTGGGGAAGGCCCATTTTTTGCTCTCCCCAAGCTCCAGAGCCTTTCTAGGATCCTGGGGAAGACAAAAACAGCCTTCCCCACCCCCACCCCCAACAGAGGTCCTCTGGAGGTTTTTTGACTTCTGGTTGGACCGGAAGTTCCGGTTTTTTGCTCTCCCCAGGCTTCAGAACCTTTCTAGGAGCCTGGGAAGGGCGAAAATGGCCTTCCCTGCCCCGCCCCGCCCAGAGGCCCTCTGGAGGCCAGAAATGGTCCATTTTCCAACTTGAAATGGGCCATTTCTGGCCTCTGGAGTGGGGTGGGGAAGGCTGTTTTCTCCCTCCCCAGGCTCCTAGAAAGGCTCTGAAGCCTGGGGAGAGTGAAAAAAGGGCGTGCCATTGCATGCCGGGAGCGGGGGGGTCACACGTGCATGTGTGGGGGGCACATGGAATTATGGGTGTGGGCACGCCCATGCACGCGAGCCCCCCACGCTCCCCCTCCTTTCGGCACGTGAATCAAAAAAGGTTCGACTAGAAGATCTGCAAAGTCCCTTCCAATTTTTTTATTCCATTATCTCCTCCTCTGCCATTTCCTTCTCTCTTTCCCCCCTTTCCATCTTTCCCAGCATCAAAGGTCTTTTCCAAGGAGTCCTCTCTTCTCAAAGTATTTAAGCTTCAGCTTCCGTATCTATCCTTCTAAAGACTAGTCAGGGTTGATTTCCTTCAGGGTTGACTGATTGGATCGCCTTGGAGTCCAAGGGACTCTCAAAAGTCTTCTCCAGAACCACAATTGGCCAGGAGCTATAGAGCAATTCCCTCACAATACAACTTCAAAAGACAGTTGGCTAGGAAAGGGGATAATGGTTTTAGGGATGCCATAAACCAGGTCAAATGGCAATAAGTAAAAAGAGAAGAGAAGACCTGGGCTTCAGAAAGTCATCATTTACAAGAGATGTAGGAAGCAACTCTTGAGACAGAACTGCTACTTCTAATCTAAACCCTGGAGAGAGTGACTTAAGAAGCGTAAGAGGAAGCACAGTAGAATGACCCATATTTGACACTCCTGTGTATGTAATTTCCAAACTTGCAAAGGGCAAAGGGTGTTGCTTGTGAAGGAAGGACCCAAGGGTGAGCTAGTTTTTGAAACACCATGAAGGAACACGGCTTGTGAATCAATAACGCATTGGATTGAAGACCATGTTTCTGTTCTATTTATGGCTGGTGATTGTTTGAAGATGCCTCTCTATATTCTATATTAGAAGAACCATCCAATGGCAGAAAACAGATACGGAAAGTATCATCTGTTTGTTGCCATCTAATGGTCATTCAGAGTTTTGCATCTCAGGTCTTTGTTGTTGTTAGTCGCAAAGTCGTGTCCGACCCATCGCGACCCCATGGGCAACGTTCCTCCAGGCCTTCATGTCCTCTACCATCCTCCGGAGTCCATTTAAGCTCACACCGATTGCTTCAATGACTCCATCCAGCAGAGGTGGGTTCCTCCTGGTTCGGAACGGTTTGCCCAAACAGGTAGTGACCCACCGGTGACATCACATAACCGGTTCGGTCGGTGCCAGTCCATGGGTGCCGCCAACTTTTCTTTGTTTTTTTTTTACTTTTTAAATTTTTTTCTTCTGCGCATGCACAGAAGTTGAGTTTCCGGCACTGTGCATGCATCCCCATCTTGTTTTTGGCTTTTTTAAAAAAAATTCAGATTTTTTGGCACTGCGCATGCGTGCACCCATGAGGTGCGGCCGCGCGGCGCGGGAGGAAGCGAACCGGCAACGAGGTAAGTTAGAACCCACCCCTGCCATCCAGCCACGTCATTCTCTGTCATCCCCCTCTTCTTTTGCCCTCAATCTTTCCCAGCATTAGGCTCTTCTCCAGTGAGTCCTTCCTTCTCATTAGGTGGCCAAAGTATTTGAGTTTCATCTTCAGGATCTGGCCTTCTAAAGAGCAGTCAGGGTTGATCTCCTCTAGGACTGACCGCTTGGATCGCCTTGCAGTCCAAGGGACTCGCAGGAGTCTTTTCCAGCACCATAGTTCAAAGGCCTCAATTCTTTGGTGCTCAGCCTTCCTTATGGTCCAACCTTCACAGCCATACATTGCAACTGGGAAAACCATAGCCTTGACTATCTCAGGTCTAGAAGTTATATCTATAGTTCTGGTTAAATTCCATCCCTACTAACCGTATTTCCAGTGTCAGCACTAACCCTGTGTACAAAGTTAGCACCCACCCCTCTCCTAGAAGAATGAAATATTTTGAGAAATATTAAAAAGGCAGGATAAAATATTTCCCCTGGAAGAGAAATAAAAATTCTAAGGGAGACAGAAACTCATAGCTTCATCTCCCTGCCCCCAGTAGATATTTGGTGCCCATTAAGAAAGACTGGGCCAGCCTATCTACAAGACAAAAGACCTCCAGCTCCAGGGTGAAGGGATTCAGACATGACCTTCCAGGACATAATAGGATAAGCCCACTAGCAGCAGAGCTCACTACATTGCACAATCTCCTAAGGACGTTGCATCACCCAGAAAACTTCAACCAAACCTGGCACTCAGACAACCTACAGAGCCAGCTATGACCCCTACAACAGCCAATAGAATGCATGTTCTTGCCCAGGAACAGGAAGCTCAAGTGCAAAGCCCAAGAGAAGGTATAAAAGCCCCCCACTCTCAACTCCATGTGGTCAGCTGCCCAGAATCACCCATGTGGTTCTGCTTCATCATTAAACCATCTTTCCAATCAGCCTCCATGTTTCCAGTGTCTTTCTCCTGGCTTGGAACTGAACCCAGATGGCTATTTCTTCCAACACCTGTTTTTCATATGCCAAATTAACAAAAGTGGCACAATTTTAGAGCTATACTCACACCAAGTTATCAAAGCCTGCAGGAGTCTGCCCTCAAACTTAGCAACTTTAAGACTTGTGGACTTCAACTCCCAGAATTCTCTGGCTGGAGAATTCTGGGAGTTGAAGTCCACAAGTCTTAAAGTTGCCAAGTTTGAAGACCTCTGATGTAAGCTATCTCTCTCCCAAATTATTTTGCATTATTCCAACCAGCATATGAGCAACAAATATGTGTAGATTTTAATCAAGAAATGGTATTCAGCTAACAAACCTTGTCTATTCAATAATGGCACATTTATCGTGGAGCTTTACAGCTAATTTATTGTGAACCCTTCTAAAAGGGGCATCGAGTGTGAGTAGTGAGGAATTTAGTAAGAGATGGAGAAACAAAGAGGAGTGCAACACATCAATGTAAAATTTATGCTTAATTAATAAAAGCAAATTACTCGAGCCTCTAACGAACCCATTCGTTAATAAAAACCAAAACAAAGCACGAGGCACATGTAATGAAATCTGGCTGTGAGAATGAAATCAATTTTTTTTAATATTTTACAAATTGCTTCTAGCCATTGCTTTCCCATTAAACTCTGGAAGCCCGTTGTATTCCAGATTATTTTCAGAGTTGTTGTTTTTTTCACCGTCTTAGTTATGCTCCACCACTTTTAATAAATAAGTAATACAACGAGAGAGGAAAAAATTGCTTACCTCAAGTGTTTTGCCACAAACATGTAGGGGAGGAGGAGGACAGGGGTGGGTTACACTTACCTTCACCACCGGTTCGCATCACGATGTTGCACGCGCGCGTCCCCTCGTGCAATTTGGCTTCCATGCATGCTCAGTAGCAGGAATCAGCCCGAAACACAGCTGAGGAGCTGATATTGCTTCGAGCGAAGAAATAAAGGTCCTTTTTCAAGGAGCAGAAGAGGAGAAGCCATCCAAAACAGGGAAAAATTCACCAAAAAAATCCAAAAAAAGATGGCGGCACCCACGGACTGGCACCGACCGAACCGGATCCATGACGTCACCAGCGGGTCGCTACCAGTTCAGGTGATCCAGTCCTGTTGGGTGAGAATAATATCCCATAGAGGTGATTTAGATCTTTTCTTGGAATTCAGAGAGTTAGAAACAAAACCGAGATTGAAGTCTAATAGAAAATATTTATTTCAGTACAAAAACAATAAATCCTGAATAATTACATCTTTGCTAAGAAAACACGACCGTTCAGGTCAACAGCTAAGGCAGAAGAGAATTAATGGTGGTTTAGGAATGCATACATGCGCACTCATCATATCACGTGTTCTGCTTATATTGGAATGTGCCATAATATTAAATAGGGGTGCATCACCCTGCATAGACATACAACTGACAATATTCACTACGTGACAAGTCCGAACCAGGAGGAACCCACCCCTGGAGGAGGGGGGAGGAGGAAGAGGAGGAGGAGGGGGGAGGAGGAGGAGGAAGAGGAGGATAGGAAGAAGGAAGAGAAAGAGGAAGAGGATAGGAAGAAGGAAGAAGGAAGAAGGAAGAGGAAGAGGAAGAAGGAAGAGGAAGAGAATTAGTAGGAGTAGGAGGGGAAAGATGAGGAGGAGGAGGGGAGGAGGAGAAGAGGAGGAGGAAGAGGGGGGAGGAGGAGGAGAGTTCTTGACCTCTTGAGTATCATTGATTGTCAGATGGGGCATCAGAGACTCCACCTGTGCCCTCAATCCCATGGTGGGACAAGAAACAAAGCAACGTTTTTTGAAATGGATCCATTTCTTGAATGGAATCTTCAGCCCTTTTTCAAGACTTTCCATGTGAGAATGTGTGTCTCCCTGTAACGTCTTCACCCCAATCACAAATCATTTGAAAATGAATTTTAAAATGATAACAAGGCAAATCAAAGCTTCACATATAATAAAACGGCATGAGCAATAAACACATTTAGAAGAAAAATGGGTTTTTAAACTCTATACGCAATAACAGATTTAGGGAGCCATACGTCTTCTTAAACAAAAATCTATAAAGAGCATCACTATATCATAATGGTAAATAAGGGAAGAGATTCTCCGGTTATGATTTTGGACAATGGGCAGCGCTCCAAATAACAGGGGCTCCAGGTTTAAAGGCCTTCAAAGTTAAAACCATCATTTGCGCCTAGAAACCAGCACAAGGAGATCATGGTTTGTGCAACAGTGTCCATTCTGGATCCATAAATTCCTGAAAAATCCACTAAAACAGCCCCACATATAATGTAATCCCGACTGGATAGCAATAGCACTTAGACTTATATACCGCTTCATAGTGCTTTCCAGCCCTCTCTAAGCGGTTTACAGAGTTCAGCATATTGCCCCCAACAATCTGGGTCCTCATTTTACCGACCTCAGAAGGATGGAAGGCTGAGTCAACCTTGAGCCTGGTGAGATTGAACAGCTGAACTGCTGAACTAGCAATCAGCTGAAGGTCGCAGTGCTGCTTTTAACCACTGCGCCACCTCGGCTCCTTAGAGCACTCGTAATGTGGACTGTTGGAAGGAAAATCCATCTGGTTCAATTCCAAGTTGGGAGAAAGACTCTGGAAATAACATGGAGGCTGATTGGAAAGAAAGTTGGTTTATTGGTGAAGCAGAACCACCAGCAGTGTGTGGTTCTGGGGCAGCTGACCAAATGGCTGAATGAGTGGATGGATCTTTATAGTTTCTGTAACTTAGAAGTTTGGGATTTGTGCAGTATGGGCTTTGTGTTCCGAAAGGATGTTGGGTAATTCTTATTGTGGCTGTAATGGCTACATGCTGTGTTAGATTTTTGCGTGACAGGCTACTTGCTCTAATCTGATCACTCTCCTTTTGTTGGCTGTCGAAATTGCTGCAAGGGTTTTCGAAATATCCCATCTTGAATGGACTTCTGAGGGCAGCATTTGCTTTGCTTATGAATGGAGCCATCTAGATAGTTGGCTTCCTCTTTCAATAAGCTTGTTATTGCCTTAAGTGCTGGCAACTGCAGTTAGCTTCTTCTTACAATGTTTTCTTTAGGCATCTGGCTGGAATGTGGAATGGACTTCAGGCAGTTTTTTATTAGCGTCTAAATCTTTTGGCTTTTCTGAGGCTTTCCCTTATGGTTAATATTTTATTTGGGATAACGGGGGGGGGGGGGGGGTTTGATTTCTTCTTGCGGGACTTTGCCTGATTTTTTTAGCAGCTGCAATCGCAGCCAACACACCAACTGATGTACCAATTAAACTTCAACATAAATTGAATCTAGAAGTAATCCACCAGCTAAGAATTTTGTCCTTCAGGAAGAGTATGATATAACCTCGTCAATGGTATTTAGGAGGGTCAAATAATAATGGTGTTATTCTCTTTTCAACAGCTCCTTGCTGTAAATCAGTTAGATTTAAGCTGTGATTTTACAACCTTGACTTTTAAAATGTGTTTTGAATAACATATATTGTGAGCCGGCAAATGCATCCATTCGCTAATATTGTTAGAATCAATTAAACATCAACCGGTCCCCATATATCCATGAAAATACAAACACAAATCTAGCCACATTTCTTCAGCAGCTATTTTATGCAAAATTCATAGCATGGATCTTATAAACAATTCATAAAGCCAATATAGTTTCTACAAGGAACGCAGAGTAGATACCTTTGTCTAGGTCAGTGGTTCTCAACCTTCCTAATGCCGCAACCTACGACCCGCTCCCACACCCGCCTCCGCGACCCCCGCCCCCCCGCTGCCATTTGGGTTCTTTTACCCTCTGCGCATGCACAAAGCATTCTGCGCATGCGCAGAGAGTAAAAGAACCCAAATGGTGGCATCCGGGCGAAGACTCCAGACCCCTGTGAAAGAGTCGTTCGACCCCCAAAGGGGTCGCGACCCCCAGGTTGAGAACCGCTGGTCTAGGTGGATTTGATAAGAAAATTAAAGAGAGATGTATATACAGTACATATAAATCAAGAAACTATAAAACCATCTATCTATCTATCTATCTATCTATCTATCTATCTATCTATCTATCTATCTATCTATCTATCTATCTATCTATCTATCTATCATATCTATCTATCTATCTATCTATATCTATCTATCTATCTATCTATCTATCTATCTATCTATATCTATATCTATATCTATATCTACTGTATATCTGTGTATCTATATATCTATATATCTATATATCTATATATCTATATATCTATATATCTATATATCTATATTATATAATCTATCTATCTATCTATTTATCTATCATCTACCTACCTACCTACCTACATCTATCTATCTATCTATCTATCTATCTATCTATCTATCTATCTATCTATCTATCTATCTATCTATCTATCTATCTATCTATCTATCTATCTATCTATCATCTACCTACCTACCTACCTCTATCTATCTATCTATCTATCTATCTATCTATCTATCTATCTATCTATCTATCTATCTATCTATCTATCTATATCTATATCTATATCTATATCTACTGTATATCTGTGTATCTATATATCTATATATCTATATATCTATATATCTATATATCTATATATCTATATATCTATATTATATAATCTATCTATCTATCTATCTATCTATCATCTACCTACCTACCTACCTACATCTATCTATCTATCTATCTATCTATCTATCTATCTATCTATCTATCTATCTATCTATCATATCTATCTATCTATCTATCTATCTCTATCTATCTATCTATCTATCTATCTATCTATCTATCATATCTATCTATCTATCTATATCTATCTATCTATCTATCTATCTATCTATCTATCTATCTATCATATATATCTATCTATCTATCTATATCTATCTATCTATCTATCTATCTATCTATCTATCTATCTATATCTATATCTATATCTATATCTACTGTATATCTGTGTATCTATATATCTATATATCTATATATCTATATATCTATATATCTATATATCTATATTATATAATCTATCTATCTATCTATTTATCTATCATCTACCTACCTACCTACCTACATCTATCTATCTATCTATCTATCTATCTATCTATCTATCTATCTATCTATCTATCTATCTATCTATCTATCTATCTATCTATCATCTACCTACCTACCTACCTCTATCTATCTATCTATCTATCTATCTATCTATCTATCTATCTATCTATCTATCTATCTATCTATCTATCTATCTATCTATCTATCTATCTATCTATCTATATCTATATCTACTGTATATCTGTGTATCTATATATCTATATATCTATATATCTATATATCTATATATCTATATATCTATATATCTATATTATATAATCTATCTATCTATCTATCTATCTATCATCTACCTACCTACCTACCTACATCTATCTATCTATCTATCTATCTATCTATCTATCTATCTATCTATCTATCTATCTATCTATCTATCTATCTATCTATCATCTACCTACCTACCTACCTCTATCTATCTATCTATCTATCTATCTATCTATCTATCTATCTATCTATCTATCTATCTATCTATCTATCTATCTATCATATCTATCTATCTATCTATCTATCTATATCTATCTATCTATCTATCTATCTATCTATCTATCTATCTATCTATATCTATATCTATATCTATATCTACTGTATATCTGTGTATCTATATATCTATATATCTATATATCTATATATCTATATATCTATATTATATAATCTATCTATCTATCTATCTATCTATTTATCTATATATCTATATCTATATCTATATCTATATCTATATCTATATCTATATCTATATCTATATCTATATCTATATCTATATCTATCTATAGATATATAGAGATATAGATATATAATATTCACCTGGATTTTACACTCAATATATAATAGGTGTGGTCTGGAAGATCCTCTAAACAATGATCACGTTAACCTGTAATACTTCTCACAAATGAATGAGCTGAACTCATTGGTAGCCTCACATTGCAATGAACAAGGACATATATTCAATATCTCAGCTACTAAGATTGTTGGCTGAGCAGGTACAAAAACAGCCAGGGAAATAATTGAAGCCTGGGAAACGGGCCGCTTGTCAGTCAACAGAAGGGCTGATTTACCACCAGCTTATCAGGTACTTCAGAGCTGAGGACTTGGCAGCACAAGGCAACCACAGCCAATCGTCATCCATCAATATACCAATCAACCAATAGGAAGGCACCACATAAATACGACTCATAGAATAGCCCAAAGAGCACATTCTGGTGAGAGAGAGGATGGGTTCCAGCATGAATCCAAAAACTTCTGCTCCCAGTGATGGACCCAGATTAGGTCTTGCAATACTTCTCGTACTCAACCATTCCCTTTCTTTTCATCCCCGAATTACAGCTTAAATTAGAATTTGCACATTCTCCAAGACAAAAATCGGGTAGCAAAAATCTGAAGGTCGTTTGAATTCAGCTAAGAGTTCGTTAATTCAGTCTTTCTTAAAGTAGGTCACGATAGAGAAAGAGATGGGGAAAATAATAGTTTCGCCCAAGAGAATCCGTGGTGTTCTTAGCATCCATAGTAATACTTCTGGACTATCAAGGGCGATGAGTCTCAAGATGTAATGTTAACTCCAGACTGGGGACGGCATTCCTCCGAGTAGCAGATCAGAGCTGCAGAGCAACAATATGAGTGGAAGAACATGTGAGAAATAAAATGCTGGTCTAAGAGGGGCATTTGCTTGATGCAACAGAGCTGTTTTTATGACTAACCATCACTCTATAAGAGCTCTCCAGGAGGAAAGAGAGAAGCTGGTTGTGGACCTTCTGCAATCAATATAATATCACCATCCTAGGATAATAAAAAATAGACAATTTAGGAAAAGAGCAAACCATGTACAAGACTCCTCAACTTATGAACCCAACTGAACCCAAAATTTCTGTTGCTGAGCGGGACAATTGTTAAGTGAGCTTTGTCCCATCTTTCTTGCCACGGTTGTTAGATGAATCTCTGCACTTGTTCTGTTAGTAACATGGTCGTTAAGTGAATCCGGCTTCCCCATTGACTTGGCTTGTCAGAAGGTGGCCAAAGGGGATCACGTGACAGCTCCCCCCCTCCAGGACACTGCAGCCGTCGTAAATGTGAATCAGTTGTCAATCATTCGAATGTAAATCACATGGCCCTGGGGATGCAGCAACCGTCGTAAGTTGTTGTGGCCCGTCCGCAGCGTGTGCAGCCTGGGCCTTTGGAACCTTCAGTGCCTCTTGGCAGTGCTGAGAAAGGAGGGGCTACTACTCCTTTCCTGAATGCAAGAGCACACAGGGCTGCCAAGAGGCAGAAAGGTCTACTCGAGAGGAGGTCTACTCGAGAATAAGACTTGGGGGCTAATTGGCCATTCCCCTAGTTTATTTAAGACAAGTCGATGCAGCTGGGAAGCTGCAGAGAACAACTTGGGAAAAATCCGTCTGAATCATAGTTTGTTTCGAGATACCTGTTTTGTGTTTCTCTGTCGGTGTCTTGTTATCAGAGACTGGACTCTTGGAATTTTGCCAATGCTAAGAAGCTCCATAAGCTAACTGGACTTAACTGACTCATCATTGTTTGAGAACTCTTTGAACTAATCCCGGCTACTAATGAAGTAATTAGTGGCTGGTTGTTTGCCAACCGAGTCTGTTTGTAATATTGGTGTGTGCATTCTTTACACAGTTTGATTAGTAAAAGTATTGCTTTAAACCTGTTTGTGTGGCTGTGTGCTTCATGGGGACAGAACATAAGTGTGGAAAACGGTCCTAAGTCACTTTTTTCAGTGCCGTTGTAACTTTGAACAGTCACTAAATGAATCGTTCTAAATCGAGGACTACATATACCCATCAATCAGAATGACAAGGCTGGAAGGGACCTTGGAGGTCTTCTAGTCCAACCCCCTGCCCAAGGCAGGAGATCTTATTGCATTCTGGACAAATAGCTATCCCATCTTTTCTTGAAGACCTCCAACTATGTTGTACCTCAAGTCCAGAAGACAAGCTATTCCACCGGTTAATTGTTCTTACTATCAGGAAACTTCTCCTTGGTTCCAGGTTGGTTCTCTCGTTGGCGAGCTTCCGTCCATTGCTTCTCATTTTGCCCTCAGATGCTTCTCCCTGTGGTTGCTCCTCAAGTACCAGAAGACAGCTCTTATGTCACCTCTAATCCAGAGGTGGGATTCAGCAGGTTCTGACCAGTTCTGGAGAACCGGGTAGCGGAAATTTTGAGCAGTTTGGAGAACCAATAAATTTTCTGCCTCCCGAGTCCCAGCTGATCGGGAGGAAATGGGTATTTTGCAGTAACCTTCCTCTGCTACGCCCACCAAGCCATGCCCACCAAGCCACACCCACAGAACTGGTAGTAAAAAAATCGAATCCCACCACTGCTCTAATCCTTCTCTTCGTTGGGATATACATTTTCTTCCTTCTTTCTTTCCTTCCATCGTTCTTTCTTACATTGTCATTCTTCTTTCTTTCATTTTGCTTTGCCGTGACATTTTGTTGGGTTGGAATCAGAGTTGGGTTCCTCCCGGTTCGGACCGGTTCACCAGAACCGGTAGTGACCCGCTGGTGACATCACGATGATGTCACAGAACTGGTTCGGTCTGTGCCAGTCCGTGGGCACCGCCATCTTTTTTTAGAATTTTTTAAATTATTTTTTTTATCATTATTATTTTGGTTTTTTTATTTATTTTTTCTTCTGAGCATGCACAGAAGCCAAGTTTCTGGCATTGTTGCCATCTTGTTTTTGGCTTTTTGGTTTTATTTTTTATTTTTTGGCACCTCCAGCACTGTGCAGCCACGCAGCGCGGGAGGAAGCAAACCGGCAGCGAGGTAAATTAGAACCCACCCCTGGTTGGAATGAATAGAGGAAAGTCAGGAAAACTTATAAAGGCTTCTGGAATCCTTTCCAAGGTCTTAATAATTTGCCTTGAGTCACATGACCAAAAGAGAGACAGGAGGAGGCATACAAGAGAGCAGGCACCAATTTTGAACGCAGAAGCCCAGCTGCTTCGGCCATGGAGATGCCTTCAGGACATTTTTCCTTGCTTTGTTTTGCTTTGTTCTCCTCGGCTCCTAAACTGTCTTCCCAGATTTTCCCCCAACACACCTGGGCTCCCCTAGCATTCAGTTTTCAGGTGTTAACTTGATGACAGACCCTAAGGTTGACTCAATCTTCCATCCTTCCGAGGTGGGTAAAATGAGGACCCAGATTGTTGGGGGCAATATGCTGAACTCTGTAAACCGCTTAGAGAAGGCTGGAAAGCACTGTGAAGCGATATATAAGTCTAAGTGCTATTGCTATTGTTATGATAGAGTTGAAAAGACCTTTGAGGTCTTCTAGTCCAACCCCCTGCTCAAAAAAGGAACCCTATACCATTTCAGACAACTGGTTGTCCTACTGCTTCTTGAAAACCTCCCCTGATGGAGCACCCACAACTTCTGAAGGCAAGCTGTTCTACTGATTGATGGATCTAACTGTCAGGAAGTTTCCCCTTAAGTTCCAAGTTGCTTTTCTCCTTGATTAATTTCCATCCATTGCTTCTTATTCGGCCTTCAGGTGCCTTGGGGAATTCTTGGTGGCAGCTCCTCAGATATTGCAACACTGGCATCGTGTCACCCCTAGTTCTTCTTTTCATTAAACTAGACATACCCAATCAATAGGTTTGATTCAGCAGAGACTCTGCTGGTCTGTCTGTTTCCTGGCATGTTGAAATTCAGAATTTAGTACCAGCTTGTAATGAAAAGCAGAATAAGTCAGAGACTCATAAGGCTGGGAGGGACCTCAAGGGTCTTCTAATCCAACCCCATTCTCAAGCAGGAGACCATTTCAGAGAACTAACCAACAAGAATGGAAATTACACCTGTCCTTATGGCTAAGGACCGAGTAAAAGAGGGGGTGCTGCACCAGAGGGGATCATATTTATACCTTTTAGACTCGGCCCTGATTGGCTAGAGAGCAGATTTAACCCATTCTTGGAGACTAGCTCCACCCTACGAGAAAGGACGTCTCAGGTGAGTACCAACGTCCCATCTCTTCTTTAAAACCTCCAGCAATGGAGCACCCACAACCAGGGGTGGGTTCTACTTACCTTCCCTACAAGTTCGGGGTCGCGCCGGAAGTCGCTCCCGGGTTAAACTGGTCTGCGCATGCGCAGGAGGCTTTGCGCATGCGCAGAGCACTATTTTTGTGTACATTTGGCTCCGGTGGATGGATTTCAAGCCGGAGGACCAGTTCAGGGGCGCGTTCAGCCGGCCATCGCTGCCAGTTCAGCAAGTGGGGGGGAATTCCCGCTACCGGTTCTATAGAACCGGTCCGAACTGGCAGGAAACCACCTCTGCCCACAACCTCTGGTGGCAAGCAGTTCCATCAATTCATTCTTCTAACTGTCAGAAAATTTCCCCTTTCTAGGTTGGATCTCTCCTTGATAAGAATGTTATTTCTTTCTCTTTACATAATTCATCTCCTCCAACCTTCCATACAGTCTCGTGGAATCTAAATAGCTTCTCCAGGATTAAAATCCAATCCTTCCGAATTCCCCAAGACTCATTTCTGAACAGGGCAAATATATAATTAAACAAAACATCTCAGAAGATCTGGTATGGTCCTACACTGAGGACCAACAGCTGTGGAATTCCTCTCAAAAAGGACCCAGTGAAGAGAACAAAGCAAGTTTGCTGTACTTCTACTTCATAATCAGAATAGAGCTGGAAGGGACCTTGGAGGTCTTCTAGTCCAACCCCCTGCTCAAGCAGGAGACCCTACACCACTTCAGATAAGTGGCTGTCCAGTCTGTTCTTAAAAACCTCCAGTGATGAAGCACCTACAAATTCTAGTGGCAAGCTGTTCCACTGATTAATTGCTCTCACTGTTAGGATGTTTCTCCTTAATTCCAGGTTGCTTCCCTCCTTCATTAGTTTCCACCCATTATTTCTTCTCTTGCAAGTAAGTTGTCCACCTCCTCTTTGTGGCAGCCCCCTCAAATATTGGAATACCGCTATCATGTCCCCCCTAGTCCTTCTTTTCTCTAGACTAGCCAAACCCAAATCCTGTTCTTTTTATCTCCAGGCCTTTCACTTTTTCTCACAGTGAGCCCCGGATGCAAATTTGATCTCGTCCTATATGGGGGCGACCTTGGTTCTCTCTGCTCCCCCTTGTATTTTCCAAAGCCGACTTACCACACCCTGAGAAAGAAAAGAGAGGGAGGGAAAACGGGGAGATTGCTGGAACGAGCCGGAGACAAAAGGGACTCTCCACATTAAGAGGCCAAACTGCTGCTGTGGAAACACCAAGAGTGAAGAGAACAAACGGTTATGTGCCAATTATCATTGAAAAGCCATTAGAGATGTGGTGGGCACCTCCTCCGGCACAGCTTGCAAACTCCCCTCTCCTTGCGCACAAACAGCTTCATGTGAGGGCTCTCCCCCACACACACACACACACAAACCCCATAATGATGGAAATGAACTGGAAAGGAGAAAGAGCACTTTAAAAAGAAAACTTTAGCCTGTTTTTTTTCCCCTCCCCCCTAACAAAGTTTTATTCATGAGTTGTTAACCACTTTGTTGAGCAAATCGGTTTATCCCACTGACCTGTCCTTTCGTTTAATTTTCAAGATGGCAGATGGCAAAGGGCTAACTCTAAGCCCGGGGTTTTTGTTCTTCTTGTTGTTGTTGTTGCTGTTGCTGTTGCTGCTGTTGCTGTTGGCTCAGTTTCTCTGGAAAAAGGATTGAGATGCCAAGCGCATCTTTTGAAAGAAAGAAAGAAAGAAAGAAGAAGAAAGAAAGAAGAGAAAGAAAGAAAGAAAGAAGGAAGGAAGGAGAAGGAAGGAAGGAAGGAAGGAAGGAAGGAAGGAAGGAAGGAAGGAAGGAAGGAAAAAGAAAGAAAGAAAGAAAGAAAGAAAGAAAGAAAGAAAGAAAGAAAGAAAGAAAGAAAGAAAGAAAGACAAGAAAGAAAGAAGAAAGAAAGAAGGAAAGGAGGGAAAGGAGGGAAGGGTAGGGAGGACAGGAAGGGAAGGGAGGGGGAAGGGAGGGAGGTCAAGGAAAGAGAAGGGAGGGAGGGAGGGAGGAAAGGAAGGAAGGAAGGAAGAAAAAAAGGAAGGAAGGAAGGAAGGAAGAAAAGAAGGAAGGAAGGAAGGAAGGAAGGAAGGAAGGAAGGAAGGAAGGAAGGAAGAAGAAGAAAGAAAGAAAGAAAGAAAGAAAGAAAGAAAGAAAGAAAGAAAGAAGAAAGAAAGAAAGAAAGAAAGAAGAAAGAAAGAAAGAAGAAAGAAAGGGAGGGAAAGGAAGTAGGGAGGACAGGAAGGGAAGGGAGGGGGAAGGGAGGGAGGTCAAGGAAAGAGAAGGGAGGGAGGGAGGGAGGGAGGAAAGGAAGGAAGGAGGAAGGAAGGAAGGAGGAAGGAAGGAAGGAAGGAAGGAAGGAAGGAAGGAAGAAAAAGGAAGGAAGGAAGGAAGGGAAGGAAGGAAGGAAGAAGGAAGGAAGGAAGGAAGAAAGAAAGAAAGAGAAGAAGGAAGATGAAGAAAGAAAGAAAGAAAGAAAAGAAAGAAAGAAAGAAAGAAAGAAAGAAAGAAAGAAAGAAAGGAGGGAAAGGAGGGGAAAGGAGGTAGGGAGGACAGGAAGGGAAGGGAGGGGGAAGGGAGGGAGGTCAAGGAAAGAGAAGGGAGGGAGGGAGGGAGGGAGGGAAGGAAGGAAGGAAGGAAGGAAGGAAGGAAGGAAGGAAGGAAGGAAGGAAGGAAGGAAGGAAGGAAGGAAGAAAAAAGGGAAGGAAGGAAGGAAGGAAGGAAGGAAGGAAGAAAAGAAGGAAGGAAGGAAGGAAGGAAGGAAGGAAGGAAGGAAGGAAGGAAGGAAGAAAAGAAGGAAGGAAGAAAGAGGAAAGAAGAAGAAAGAAGAAAGAAAGAAAGAAAGAAAGAAGAAAGAAAGAAAGAAAAGAAAGAAAGAAAGAAAGAAAGGAGGGAAAGGAGGGAAAGGAGAGAAAGGAGGGAAAGGAGGTAGGGAGGACAGGAAGGGAAGGGAGGGGGAAGGGAGGGAGGTCAAGGAAAGAGAAGGGAGGGAGGGAGGGAGGGAGGAAGGAAAGGAAGGAAGGAAGGAAGGAAGGAAGGAAGGAAGGAAGGAAGGAAGGAAGGAAGGAAGGAAGGAAGGAAGGAAGGAAGGAAGGAAGGAAGGAAGGAAAACTCTATTTGTCACACTGTTTTCTTGGCAAGGCCTTTGGCTTCCAGAAAACATTAAAATAATTTCAAACCTGAGTATTTACCGGAGATTGATTTTTTTCCCAGAAACCTTTTAGCTATTAATCTTGGCATTAGCTAAGACATCAATATTTCAGAAATGGAAAGCAGCCACCTCAGTATGGTGACAAAAGCATCATAGAAAATTAAATAAGACGCAGCCTTATAGTGAACCATCCATTGTCCTGCAAAAGTGGGAAAGAGATGCACACGTCAGAAAAGGAAGGGTTTTAGGAGCAGGAAAGGGCCCTGGAACTTTATCCCCTGAGTTGAGCTAATACTGGAAGAAGAAGAAGAAGGAGGAGGAGGAGGAGGAGGAGGAGGAGGAGGAGGAGGAGGAGGAGGAGGAGGAGGAGGAGGAGGAGGAGGAGGAGAGAGAGAAGAAGAAGAAGAAGAAGAAGAAGAAGAAGAAGAAGAAGAAGAAGAAGAAGAAGAAGAAGAAGAAGAAGAAGAAGAAGAAGAAGAAGAAAGAAAGAAAGAAAGAAAGAAAGAAAGAAAAGAAAGAAAGAAAAGAAAGAAAGAAAGAAGAAGAAAAGAAAGAAAGAAAGAAAAGAAAAGAAGAAGAAGAAATTTGTGGTTTGTCTCCTGTCAGAAAAGAATACTTTAGTCTTTAAAAATCTCACCATCTTTACAGTAAATATTTAAGGACAGCCCTTGTAGAATAAATTGCCTCCTTGACAGTGATAGTAAAGCTTGGTGTTATTCTTGCGTTTACTGGCACTTGACTAAGTTGTTGGCAAAATTCCCATGCTGCGCTAATATAACGGTAGTGTTTTTCTTCCTCCTTACAACTTGCATGTTAAAATATTCTGGCTCATCTTATTAAAAGCAAAAACAATGGGTGGGCACCCACACATTGATTTGTAAGCCGTTTCAATTGGAGTTGGACTTTAGAAAATTAGGACCATTTGTTGTGGTCGGCCAGCGGCCTGCGGAGCTGGCAGCAGAGTCGGACAGCGAGGAGGCTGGGGAGGACCATGGGCCAGGCCTGGAGTCTGGAGAAGGCTCTGTGTCGGAGGCACAGATGGGGCCCAGGCCATCGGGGAGGTCTGTGCTGACTCCAGAGCCTCCAGAGGCTGACATGAGCGAGGCAGAGGAACAGGGGGAGCCTCTTCCCAATGCGCGCATGCGCAGAGCTACCAGAAGGCAAGAACAGTTGAGGAAGAAAAGGGCTATTTGGGAGTAAGGCTTGGAGATGATTGGCCCCTCCCATAGGATATAAAAGAGGAGCAACCAGGTGTGCTCGTTGCAGGAAGCAACTTGGTTCAATTCTAGTCGGTGTAACTCAGCAGCTCCGTTTCTGACTCCGTGTTCTGTTTGGCCTTGCAAAGCTCCTTGCCAATTAGGTCTCTGGCAGCGTTTCAAGAGAGATAAAGGTTGGTGCTTATCAGCCTTCTTCCGAAAGACTGCGGCAGACTTCTGTCAGATTAATTAACATTGTTTGGGACTTATTACGGCTGGGAATGAACAGAATTCATAGCCGTTGAAATAAAAAGAGTTTTTGGGACTACATTTGTGTTTTATGATTTATCAGGAAGCCTAGGTCAGAACACCATTAAGTGAACGGGATTATTTAAAGTCATCCGGTTTTCCGACTCAAGCGTTTCTTGCCCTATCATTACGTCAGCCTTTGAAAGCCTAGATGCAAACCCTGCGTGCATATTTACAGCAGGGGTGAAATTCAGCCAGTTCTTTCCGGATCTACGTAAAAAATTTGTAGGGCACGCCTCTGGATATTCATGCTCAACATATTTCAATGAAAACACCATGTTTGGAAGGATAAAGTAGCTCAGACAGGATTGCTACAGCTCTCTCAGATCAGGAGTCAACCGCAAAATTGTTAGTACGGCTGTCTACAATGGATGCAAAGGAACCAGGGCAAGGGCGACAAAGGTAATTGGGGAGGGACTGAGTCAGATGTGACTTAGTGCAGAGGTGGGTTCCTACCAGTAGCGGGAATTTCCCCCCACTTGCCAAACCGGCAGTGATGGCTGGCTGGCCATGCCCCCAAACTGGCTCTCTCGGCGGCGCAGTAAGGTGCCGCCATCTTGTTTTTCACTTCTGAGCATGTGCAGAAGCTGTTTTTTTGTGGAAAATGGGCCTACCATTTTCACAAAAAACAGGCCATTTCCGGCCTCCGGAGGTTTCATGGGGGCCTGCTAGGCCCAAAATGGGGTGCGGAGGGGTCATGCACGCATGCGTGGGGATCAGGGCAGCACGGGAGGTGTCATGTATGCATGCACAGGGGGGCAGAGCACGTGGGGGGCATTGAATTATGGGTGTGGGCACACACACGTGTGATAGCACATGCGCGCACGCTTTCTGCACCCGAGGAAAAAAAAGGTTCGCCATCACTGGTCTAGGGTCTCCTACTTGAGCAGAGGGTTGGACTAGAAGACCTCGAAGGTCCTTTCCAGCTCTATTCTGATTGATCTGTGGCGGTCTAGAATTGTGCCCCCAGACTTCAACTACCTGTGAATGAATTTAGAAAACTATAAGGGAGCTAACCAGCCAGTGTCTATAACGGAGTAACTCACTCATTAAATTACCGTATTTTTCGGAGTATAAGACGCACCTTAGTTTTGGGGGAGGAAAACAAGGGAAAAAGGCCTCTGTCTCCAAGCAATTTGCCAAACAGCAAACAGCCACAGATGATATACACTGTTTGCTGTGTATTTCTGTGCATGTGTGCCTGACAGATAGAAATAGCAAAGAATTGGAGAAATGTACATTATGCCAGAAAGTTTTCTTAAATGTAGGCACACTAACTCCTCCCAATTATTTAAATAGATCTACTCCAAGGTAACTAAACTCTAATACTAAACAGGACACTGTTACATTTCAGACTATACTTGTACAGAGCTGTTAAAATTAATTAATATTTCCGGAAGTATACATTATTCTCTATTATTTAAAGAAGATACAATAGCACTGGGCCTCTTCAGAGTAAGCATTTATTTTAAAAAGCTTCTTTATTTTGTTAAGTTGTCTAGATTTACAGGGATCTCCAACCTTGGCAACTTTAAGACTTGTGGACTTCAACTCCCAGAATTCCACAGCCAGCCAAAGCTAACAAAGCTGGCTGTGGAATTCTGGGAGTTGAAGTCCACAAGTCTTTAAATTGCCCAGGTTGGAGACCCCTGGCTCTAGAACAATAATAAAGCAGTCTTTAAAAAATAGTCAAATAATTTGAACATTCTACAGACATTTATAGTTATTCACTTACCCCCTTGCATGCAGTTCAGCAGAAAATAAAAATCTGCGTTGTCTCTCCCAGCTATTTGCCTCTTTGCAAGCTAGTTTCACTTTGGTCATTTTAGCACGTGGCAAATCAGCTGTAGGTTGGGAAGCTGCTAATGACTTGCTTGGCTTTACAGGCTCTTCCCTCTTTGCTGCAAACAGGTAAATTGCTGGAAGACAGAGGCCAAAGGGTGGGGGGTGGCTGGGTCTACATTCGGTGTATAAGATGCACTCAAGTTTTCACTCCTTCTTTTTTGGGTAAAAAGGTGCATTTTATACTCAGAAAAATATGGTACTTCTTTGGGGAAGTATTTCACCAACAGAAGCTAACTAAAGAAAGCTAACTCTATTCTTAAGCTGCACTCCACTGACTCTGATAGATTTATTGAATCTACACAGACACGGATCTCAGCTTTCTACCAGTTTCAAATATGGTCTCGTACCTCGGACGTCTCTTCAGCTGCCGAAAGAAAAGAAAGCAAGAATTTGAAGATATTCACGGGGTTGAGTCTAAATTCAGCACTGCTACCGTATCACTTCTGAAATCTTGCTGATCTAAGCCATTCGGAGTCATTTGTCAGCCCCATTATGATCTTTTTGTTTTCTATTCTGCTTTCTAATCTTGATTTCGGTTTTTTTTAACTCTCTTTTTCATCATCTCAGCAGTTCCAAACGTTCCCTCATTGTTCGTGGGTGGAGGCGGGGGCGATTTCCCTTCCGTATTAATGGACATTTTCGGAAGCAAAGTTAGAACAAGCATCGAAGCAAGAAAAATAAAATAAAATTCATCAACCTTGGATTTGCCATCCAAGGTCAGCTGAAACATCTTGTTAAGTAACTTATCGTGAAAAGCATTTTGTCCATGGGTTCTATTCTGTTTGATGTTAGCGTGTTGTTAACCTGGATAGGTGTTATCTTGCTTAAAAGGAAATAGCTTGGTTCATCCAGAACAGCAAATCACAAACTATGATTTACAAATGACAGTGGCTAAGTTTAAGCTTAGAACAAACCAGGTTTGGGGTTGTGGTGAACCTGACCACCTAGAATGTGCATTTATGCAGGACAACTCCGAAACATTTGATCTATAGCTGTTCTCAGGTTAGTTTGTGTCCTAGGCTCTGGTTATTCATTCAATTTATTCCAATTATGTTGCTACTTTTTGATAATATGTTTTCTACCTCAATCAAACAGGAAGATCCTCTCTGGTCGATCTGCAGTGTACTGTTATAAAGGGGAAAGCCCACATAATAACAGAACAGAATAACAGATTTGGAAGGGACCTTGGGGGTCTTCTAGTCCCCACTTTCTGTATAAGCAGGAGACCTTTTACCATTCTTGACAAATAGCTGTCCAATCTGTTTTTAAAAGCCTGCAGTGTTGGAGCACCCACAATGTCTGAAGGCAAACCATTCCACTGGTTGAGTTGAGTTGGGTTGGGTTGGATTTGGTTGGGTTGGGTGAGTTGAGTTGGGTTGAGTTGAGTTGAGTTGAGTTGGGTTGGGTTGGGTTGGGTTGGGTTGGGTTGGGTTGGGTTGAGTTGAGTTGAGTTGAATTGAATTGAATTGAATTGAATTGAATTAGGTTGAGATGGGTTGGGTTGGGCTGGGCTGGGTTGAATTGCATTGGATTGAATTGAGTTGGGTTGGATTTGGTTTTGGGTTGGTTTGGGTTGGTTTGGGTTGGGTTGGGTTGGGTTGAGGTGAGGTGAGGTGAGGTGAGGTGGATTGAGTTGAGTTGAGTTGAGTTGAATTGGGTTGAGATGGGTTAGGTTGGGTTGGGTTGGGTTGGGTTGGGTTGGGTTGGGCTGGGCTGGGGCTGGGCTGGGCTGGGCTGGGGCTGGGTTGAAATGGGTTGAAATGGGTTGGGTTGGATTTCCCCTGTGTTATAGCACATTGGCCGGCCTCATCTCTCCTTTCCTGTTCTCTTCTTCAAAATGGAAATGCAGTTTTTTTTTAAATGTTCCTTTGGACCATTCCCAAAAGATGTGAAATGAGCTCTACACTCAGTGCCAAGTTTTTTCCCCAGAGCACCACATCAGAGTGTAAATCCCAGGATCATGTTAAGTAAGGGAATAAGATTGGAAAAAAGGCCTTTGGCTTTCTCTACATTTCTCAAATACATCTCTGGCGTGGCAGAGCTCATGAAACAAAATCTGTACATCATTTTTGTTCCATCCTTCAAAAAGAACTCTATTGTCACTTTTGGGGAAATTTTGCAACCCGGACAGGCGAAAACAAAACCTGTTTCTATTTTACCTGGTCCTAAACCACATTTGTATAAATACCAGGAGGCTCGCAACATTGCTTTGCCTTTTCTGATTGTATCAAGATTTATTTATTTATGTACCTGTCGCTGCAGCATCTGCTGAATTTGTATTAGGTGAAAATAGTTTCCCGGCATCCGTGAGCAGGCCAGATGGTAAGACAAATCTTTGAACGAGTTTGCCAACAGGATTTTTGTGGGGACGCATACTGCATCTTACGTAAAAATGAAATCACCTAAACTCACTGAGCATTCAAGGGAGAAGGAGGAAAAAATGTTATCAGAGGAAACCTACAAAATTGTACACCCTTGCATAATATCAAAAAATGGAACTAGGATGGTGTTTTGAAAGACGGAAGACTTCTAGATTCCAGGAGTGTTTGCAGAGGTCAAGATGTCAGAGTGTGCACAGTGTGACTAGTATTTTGAGACAACCCAGGAGCAAAATATAGTACACAGAGGTTTCTCTTATAAACAGTGGTTTATATACAAGACTTCTATATACATGCCTATACGTGGTAGGCACATACCAGGCAAGCAAGCAATCTTCAACTGTTACACGGAGAACTACAATGCTGATTGAAGACGACGAGAAGAGAGATACACGAGGAGAGAGGGAGAGAGAGAGTGTGTGTCACGATGTGAATAATTGCCAGTTGTGCATCTCTACTATTTCTAGATTTATTGTATTTCCTAATCAAGCAGACATGTGATATGTTTTACCTACGCATGCATGCATTCCAGGAGTTTTGTCTCCTCCTACTTCCTTCTTTTTCGATGCCTCGCCCGAGGCAGACGTGAAATCCTTAGCTGAGAAGATGTAGCTTATTAAAGGTTTATTCTTTTGTTACTTTTGTACTAAAATAAATATTTTGTTAATTAGAATTGAATCTCGGTTTTATTTTCTAAGTACGAATGACTTCAGGGAATCAAGATCCTAAATCGCCTCTTGATAGGAAAATTCCTATCACAGAGAGAGAGAGAGAGAGAGAGAGAGAGAGAGAGAGAGGAGAGAGGAGGAGAGGAGAGAGAGAGAGAGAGAGGAGAGAGAGAGAGAGGGAGAGACGAGAGAGAGAGAGAGGGAGAGAGAGAGAGAGAGAGACCCTCACATGGCCTCCCTTATATAGACAGCTTCTTAAAGTGGCAGTAACCCTGCTGACTCATTCTCATTGCATCAGCATTTCAGTTTACAGCCTTACATCAGCTGGTCAGCTATTAAATCATCATTACTCTGACACAAGATGATGGCCAAAATTGAGCAATTGATGCCACGCCCCTCTTGAATGTACTTTGTGACATATGTAACAAGGATGGGGCTTTGATTGCATGGTGCTGACCGCTATTGTGAATCTTTTTGATACTGGGGACACTATAGTTATCCTTTATCCCACAAACTGACAGAGAAAAGGAGGGATGGAAGGGACAGAGGGATGTCTTTTTGAAAGCTTGAGATAGAACTTGAAATAGCAAAGAACTGATCTTTCTGGCACAAAGAAAGACTAGGGCAGCCTACTTTTTATTTGGCTAAGAGGACTTTTGGTATTCTTCAGAGACTTTCCTAGTTAAAAGACAATGCACCATAAAAAGAATAACATAGTTGGAAGGGACCTTGGAGGTCTTCTAGTCCAACCCCCTGCTCAGGCAGGAGATCCTATAACATTTCAGACAAATGGCTGTCCAGTCTCTTCTTGAAAACTTCCAATGATGAAACACCCACAACTTCAGGAAGCAAGCCGTTCCATTGGTTAACGGTTCTCACTGTCGGGGAAATTTCTCCTTGATTCTAGGTTTCTATGGAGATTCTCAGACCATCCAGGTCATGGTTTGTCCCAAAGGTGCTTTTTTTCAAGAGCCACCTATACTTTCTGGGAGGGGTTCTTTGAAGATGTTTCGCTTCTCATCCAAGAAGCTTCTTCAGCTCTGACTGGATGATCAGATCCTTCCATTCCCCACCATCCAGTCAGAGCTGAAGAAGCTTGTTGGGTGAGAAGCAAAATGTCTTCAAAGGAAAACAAGGAAGTCCTCCTGCCTCTTGAAAAGCATTTTGGGGGCCTTAATTCTAGGTTGTTCTCTCCTTAATTAGTTTCCATCCATTTCTCTTGTCCTGCCGTGGAGGAATAAGTTGGCTCCGTCTTCTCTGGGGCAGCCCGTTAGATATAGACCTCTATAAAGCCTTGGTCAGACCACACCTAGAGTACTGCATCCAGTTTTGGTCACCACACTACAAAAAAGACATTGAACCCTAGAGAAAGTGCAGAAGAGAGCAACCAGGATGATAAAGGGTCTGGAAAATAAAACATACAAAGAGCGGTTGCAGGAACTGAGCTTGGCCAGTCTGGCGAAGAGAAGGACCAGGGGTGACATGATAGCAGTGTTCCAATACTTGAGGGGCTGCCACAGAGAGGAGGGGGTCAGGCTGTTCTCTATGGTACCAGAAAGCCAAACAAGGAATAACGGATGGAAAGCTGACCCAAGGAGAGATTTCAACCTGGAAGTGAGGAGAAACTTTCTGATGGTGAGAGCGATCAACCAGTGGAACAGCTTGCCAACGGAGGTTGTGAGAGCCCCCAACACTTGCGACCTTCAAGGGGAGACTGGACTGCCATCAGTCTCAAATGGTGTAGGAACTCCTGCTTGAGCAGGGGGTTGGACTAGATGACCTATAAGGTCCCTTCCAACTCTAATAATAAATCTAAATCTAATCGAATATTGGAAGACTGCTATCATGTCACTCCTAGTCCTTCTTTTCACTAGACTAGATATACCCAGTTCCGTAGAAGGTCACCTGCTGAAGACCCAGGCCAGAAGGTTAAAAGGACCTACTGATCAAAAACTTGAGGGACCATGCACTCCTCCTTCTCCTTCCTATTTAAACTCTTCTAAATAGGGCATCCTATTCTCATCACAACTCCATTAGAGGTGTAATTAGAGATGCCAAGCAATTGTCATTAGCGACTTGACTCACAAAGATACTTAAGAAGATATTTCCACTTTTCAGTACCGGGATTTTCTTAATAGGGTTGCTAATTTCAGAAACAGACAAATGCTGTTTTTTGTTGAGCAGAATGGGCTTCATAAATTAGGTGTCGGGAGCGGGGAGTAACGGTGTGGATGTAATAGATCTTCTCTTAATCATAATGTTGACCCAGAAAATCCTGTGAAGTTTGCATCTCGCCGTTATTTTTTACAAAATATTAAATCTTTCCGCTTTCAGGCCTCAGGCTCATCGCCTGGGGCACCCTACCTATGACCTTAAGCATCTACAACATTCATCGGTTGGAGGTTACAGTTTCCACCTAAACATCTTCTTTGTAGTGTTAAATTGTTGTAAGGAATATCCTTCTGGGTTCAGTTCCAAGTGGGGGGAAAGACACTGGATTCATGGAAGTTGCTTGGACAGAAGGTTTAATGGTGGACAGGAGCACATGGCAGGAGCCCCTGTACAGAAAAGGTAGATTACATGCTTCCAGGTGTGGGTGAAGAGAAAAGGAAGGGGAAGATGCTGAGTCCCTTGGTTTTATAACCTCTGTTGGGCCCCACCTCTTAGTTTCCTGTTCCTGTGTATGTAATGCACTGATTGGTGTGTCAGGCTCCCAGGAGGCCACGCAGTGGCAACTCTATAGCCTTTGTCTGTCCCAGGCTTGGCTGAATGAAAGGGGCCTTGGGCAAATCCTAATATGGCTATGACTGAAGGAGTTTAATCTTTGTTATGTAGAAGACTGCTCCTTGCTATTAACAAAAAGGGGGAGGGGGGCTAAGAGTGAGTCTGTTTTCCTTTCTAACAGCAGTTTCTCAATTTCTGTAGGGATATCCTATAGAATATATTCTGCCTTTTAATATTTCCTAGGATATTTCATTTTTCTATGAGAGGGGGTGGGTGCTAACTTCCTACAGTAGCAGAGGTGATAATTCATCAAAGGGTTCCTGAAAACATGTCCCAAACAGGCTCCATGGATAGTGGAGGAGAAGACATTCATGTTCTACTCTTAGAGAAGTAGGCAGTTTTTTGGAACTGATGTCCTTATTCCCTCTAAAACAGAAGTGATTGAGGGGTGCTTGGTGCTCTCTGAGCTTGGTTGTTTTCTTGCAGATGTTGCATTACCCAAACTAGGTAACACCATCAGTGCTGAAAGAGAGGGGTGTTTGCTGGGAGGAGGAGGAGGAGGAGGAGGAGGAGGAGGAAGAGGAGGAGGAGGAGAGGAGGAGAGGAGGAGGAGGACTGTGGGATCCTCCTCTGAGCTTGGTTGTTTTCTTGCAGACATTTCATTACACCAACTAGGTAGCAACATCAGTCCAGATCATGGTACCTGAGTGTGGCGCTGATGATGTTAGGCTATCAGCATCCAGTGTGCTTGATAACCCCACTAGGTCAAACCAGGGCCGGTTATCTTTCAATTTTGATTTCTAACCTTAATACTTTTCTGATCTTCATCAATTCATTGTCTTCTATTCTACTATCCCCTAATGGAATAACAGTGTCAGAAGGGACCTTGAAGGTCTTCTAGTCCAACCCTCTGCTCAAATAGGAGACCCTAGACCAGTTCAAACAAGTGGTTGTCCAATCGCTTCTTTAAACACCTCCAATGTTGGAGCACCCACAACTTCTGGAGGCAAGTTGTTCCACTGGTTA
>JALIGW010000021.1:12677997-12685497 GCA_023053685.1 Diadophis punctatus similis
GGGTTCATTCCTTGGTGGGTTTCTTGCAGACGTTTCATTACCCAAATTAGGTAACATCATCAGTGCTAGAAGAGAGGGTGGGAGATATGCAGAGATGATGATGATGATGATGATGATGATGAGGAGGAGGAGGGAGGAGGAGGAGGAGGAGGAGGAGGAGGAGGAGGAGGAGGAGGAGGAGGAGGAGTATGATTGTGGGATCCTCCTCTAAGCTTGGTTGTTTTCTTGTAGATGTTTCATTACCCAACTAGGTAACATCATCAGTGCTAGAAGGGAGTGGGATTTGGGGGAGGGGTGAGGAGGAGGAGGAGGACTGTGGGATCCTCCTCTAAGCTTGGTTGTTTTCTTGCAGATGTTTCATGACCCAACTAGGTAACATCGTCAGTGCTAGAAGGGAGTGGGATTTGTGGGGAGGGGAGGAGGAGGAGGAGGAGGGACTGTGGGATCCTCCTCTGAGCTTCATTGTTTTCTTGCAGATGTTTCATTACCCAATTAGGTAACATCATCAGTGCTAGAAGGGAGTGGGATTTGTGGGGTGGAGGAAGAGGAGGAGGAGGAGGAGGAGGAGAGGAGGGAGAGGAGGAGGAGGAGGACTGTGAGGTCCTTGATGCTCTCTGAGCTTGGTTGTTTTCTTGTAGACATTTCATGACCCAACTAGGTAACATCATCAGTGCTAGCTAGGACTCCCTACTGTCAAGCAGATATCCTGGTATGGCTATGTGCAAATAAAGAAGTAGGATCTAGATTCTTTTTCCTAAGATAACACATTTATTCAGTGCTGGACAAAGCTGGGATAGGTCCCATAAGTCTAGAAGAATCCTGAGTGAAGTTTCAAGCAGTAATGTATCTGTATATATGTAAGGTACAGGAGTTACAAAAATATTTGTGATCACATCCTCAAGTGTTTCAGCCTTGCTTGCTATTTTCTTATCAGAGCTCCACATCCCTTAAGGCTTAGGCTTCATTTCGGTCATTTGAATACAACAACCTATTGGCCCACTATCAGAATTGTCAGAATCCTCATCAACTCTACTAGCACTGATGTTACCTAGTTGGGTCATAAAATGTCTGCAAGAAACCACCAAGCTCAGAGAACACCAAGGACCTCACAGTCTTTCTTCTTCTTCTTCTTCTTCTTCTTCTTCTTCTTCTTCTTCTTCTTCTTCTTCTTCTTCTTCTTCTTCTTCTCTTCTTCTTCTTCTTCTTCTTCTTCTTCTTCGTCTCCTCCTCCTCCTCCCTCCTTTAATTATGTAGAATTAGAAACAATCTTCTCCCCTTTCTTCTACTTTTCTTCTTCTTCTTCTTCTTCTTCTTCTTCTTCTTCTTCTTCTTCTTCTTCTTCTTCTTCTTCTTCTCTTCCTCTTCTTCTTCTTCTTCTTCTTCTCTTCTCCTCCCTCCTCCTCTTCCTCCTCCTCCTCCTCCTCCTCCTCCTCCTCCTCCTCCTCTTCCCAGCAAACACCACTCTCTTCTAGCACTGATGATGTTACGTAGTTGGGTCATAAAATGTCTGCAAGAAAACCACCAAGCTCAGAGAACACCAAGGACCTCACAGTCTTTCTTCTTCTTCTTCTTCTTCTTCTTCTTCTTCTTCTTCTTCTTCTTCTTCTTCTTCTTCTTCTTCTTCTTCTTCTTCTTCTTCTTCTTCTTCTCCTCCTCCTCCTCCTCCTCCTCGTCCTCCTCCTTTATATATAGAATTAGAAACAATCTTCTCCCCTTTCTTCTTCTCTTCCTCTTCTTCTTCTTCTTCTTCTTCTTCTTCTCCTCCTCCTCCTCCTCCTCCTCCTCTCTTCTCCTCCTCCTTCCTCCTCCTCCTCCTCCTCCTCCTCCTCCTCCTCCTCTTCCCAGCAAACACACTCTCTTCTAGCACTGATGATGTTACTTAGTTTGGGTCATGAAACATCTGCAAGAAAACCACCAAGCTCAGAGAGCACCAAGGAGCCCTCACCCTGGAAATTGCCATAGATCAGTGGAGCACTACCATCCGTCGGAATGCATGCAAAGTAACTTCAATGTTAACATACGGATCAGGAAATAAATCTCCTTGCCATCTTTGTTCTCAGTCTCTTCCTAGAAATGCTAAGTGAAATAAGCATGGCCAGTGATGTAATGAAATTCCGCATTCATCACTTGCCTCTCAGAAGGAAAAGAGGCAGGAGCAAAAGTTGGCTAGGAAAGTGATTAGACTAAGGAAACCTAACTTTATTACACATTTTACCAACAAGATGAAAAGATTTACTGGCAGCTGTACCACTGCTGCAGATCTCGTGGTGATAAAATGGAGCGTTTGTGCACTGGGAGGGAAAATATATTATTTCATTCTTGAACAGACAAACACAGACAAGCCCAAGCAACCAAATTTGGATTTGCCACTGGGGGGGAGATTATGTAATACACTGATCAGACAAGGCTTAGAGTCTTGAGGAAGCTTGCTGATGTTAGATAAACAGCCCACAATGATTGAAACAAGGTCACCACCAAGCAGGCTTCAGGTTGAAATGGGCACCGGGCGAGTAGCTTTAGTTTCTTCGAGAAAAATAATGGGGTCTTCTAAAATTTCACTGGTTCAGTGGGAGAATTAAAGCATAACTATAGTTCACCTGTTAAAATCCATGGTGATCTGACCCAACCATAAAGAGTAAATCAGATTAACAGAGTTGGAAGGGACCTTGTAGGTCATCTAGTCCACCACCCCCCCCGCCCAAGCAGGAGACCCTACACCATTTCTGACAGATGGCTGTCCAGTTTCTTCTCGAAAGCTT
Source organism: Diadophis punctatus similis (assembly GCA_023053685.1). Lineage (NCBI taxonomy): Eukaryota > Metazoa > Chordata > Lepidosauria > Squamata > Dipsadidae > Diadophis > Diadophis punctatus. The sequence goes on from JALIGW010000021.1 coordinate 12,680,757, forward strand.
CCAGGGATGAAGCTCCCACAACTTCTGAAGGCAACTTCTGTTCCATTGGTTGATTGTTCTCACTGTCAGAAAATTCCTCCTTATTTCCAGGTTGAATCTCTCCTTGATCAGTTTCCATCCATTATTCCTTGTCTGGCCTTCAGTGCTTTGAAAAATAGCTTGACCCCCTCCTCCCTGTGCAGCCCCTCAGATATTGGAAGACTGCTATCTTGTCTCCCTAGTCCTTCTCTTCATTACTAATAAATAATTAGTAAATCATACTAATTTAATCTAATCTGGCATCTTCTTACTATACGGCCAACTGGATATTCTAACCAGAGCAGATATTATGATATTGGCCATTTTAATTTGATTCCTTCCGTTAAGGCCAGACAAGGAATAATGGATGGAAACTGATCAAGGAGAGATTCAACCTAGAAATCTAGGAGAAATTTTCTGACAGTGAGAACGATCAACCAATGGAACAGAAGTTGCCTTCAGAAGTTGTGGGAGCTTCATCCTGGAGGCTTTCAAGAAGAGATTGGACTGGCATCTGTCAGAAATGGTGTAGGGTCTCTGCTTGGATGGGTGGTGGGGGGTTGGACTATATGACCTCCAAGATCCCTTTCAACTCTGTTAATCTGTTAAAATAAAACTTCGAGATTTGCAAAAAATCTAGTCAACCATTAGATGGCGAGACAGAGTTAGAGTTCTCCACCTGTCTTTACTGCCATCTAGTGGCTGCTCCACATTTTGCACCACAGATCTGTCTTTACAGTCCTTAATATTGTGTTTCCAACAGCATATGGTAGATCGATATTCTCATCAAGCAAATGACTGCAGCCACCAATAATTCTCTTACTGACCAAAGGGCTATTATCCATACATGGGTGTCATTTTGATTCAGCGCTTATCAACTCTCTACACCCCTCCGTGTTTGTATTTCAACAAGTTTGGACCCAATCCTTGGGATCTCTTTGCAAATGCCTTTTTGACTTTCCAAACCATAAATAATGTGTGTCGACAAAAATTTGTCCACTTCAGCAATTCCTCATCATTTTTTGTTTCAGCAAATCGCAATACTGTAATTGAAAAGTGTTTGCCAACAATCTCATAAGCAAGCTATTGTTAGGGATTTTTAACCTAGGCTCTGGGGGACAAGAGTCAAAGCTATATATTGAGGGGCCGTTAAAAGCAGAGCTAACTCAAATAATTTATTACGGCCACTCACGAACATGTTGCGCTTATTGCCATGTGTTTATTGGCTCCTTCCAAAGCAACATTCCCTGTGAATAATAACGATATTGGCTATGATACTAAAAAGATAGATTGGATTATAACTTTATTTTAAGGAGGAAACTGTACTTTCTTATTTATTTTTTTAAAGATGTTTTGCCTCTCATCCAAGAAGCTTCTTCAGCTCTGAAAGGATAGTGGGGAATTGAAGGATTTATATTCCTTGCAGGCAGCTGGTCATTTTGCATCAGTAGCTGTTTTCAGTTACCGTTGCTACCGGTTCAGGAATGGGAGCGTGTGGGTATGTGCACACGCTTTGCACATGGGCAACATTTCTGCACATGCGCAGAGCATCTTTTATGATGTCTGGGTGGGCGGAGCCTCCCACCACCGCCACTACTGGTTCGCCGAACCGGTGCAAACCGGTAGCAACCCACCATTGATTTGCATCCTTTTAGAGAGTCCTTGAGGCCACTTGGAGGTTTATCTGTGTCCTCAGGGTCACCCGAGTGGTGCTCCTGATTCTTGTAGTCTGCAATTTTTTTCCCCTCTGGAAATCCATTCCTACTCCCACCCCATTCCAAGGGTGTTCATCCCAAATTGTATAGCTAAAAGTCTGTAGAGATTCTCAGTCATCCAGGTCATGGTTGTTGGTGCTTTTTTCTTGTTTTTTCTTTTGAAGACGTTTCACTTCTCATCCAAGAAGCTTCTTCAGCTCTGACAGGATATTGGGGAATGGAAGGATTTATGTTCCTTGCAGACAGCTGGTCATTTGCATCCTTTTAGTGAGTTGTTGAGGCCACCTGGAGGTTTATCTGTGTCCTCCTCGGGGTCACCTGACTAGTGGTTCTTTTTTTTTAAGCACCTTTGGGACAACCATGACCTGGTTGACTGAGAATCTCTACAGACTTTTAGCTATGCAATTTGAGATGAAGACCCTTTGAATGGTGTGGGATTTCCAGAGGGAAAAAAATTGCAGACTACAGGAACCAGGAGCACCACTCGGGTGACCCTGAGGGCACAGATAAACCTCCAAGTGGCCTCAACAACCCTTTAAAAAGGATGCAAATGACCAGCTGTCTGCAAGGAGTATAAATCCTTCCATTCCCCACCATCCAGTCAGAGCTAAAGAAGCTTCTTGGATGAGAAGCGAAACATCTTCAAAAAGAAAAAACAAGAAAGTCCAGTTGCCTCCTGAAAAAAAAAGCCCCTTTGGGACATCTGCAGTGATTCACTTCACAAACGTGGCGGGAAAAGTCGTAAAATGGGACAAAACTCACTTAACAAATTTCTCACTTAGCAACATAAATCCTGGGCTCAATTGTGGTCCTAAGGTCGAGGACTCTCCGTACAATAAAATAACAAAAACCGCCAAGGGCAGACTAATGGACCCTTAGGTGTTTTTTCTGCCGTTACTTTTTCTATGTTTCTAACTTACATTGGAAAAATTCTACCATTTTGTGGCCTTGCAACCTTTTATCTGCTCCACAATCAAAAGGCTTCTGCCTTTTTTTCCAGGCAGAGAAAAAAATAAATAAATCTAACTCTAAAGAGGTAACCATGTTACTTTTCCAGCAAAAAAAAAAAAGGGGGGGGGAACCACAAGCGTCTTGTGACGTTTTAAGGACTCGCAGATTTATCGTAGCAAAAAAGCTTTCCTGGACAGAGTGGGCTCTTTGTCCACAAGAAAATTATGCTGCAGTAAATCTCTTGGTCTCTGTGACACCATAAAAGGCTTCATTATTAAATAAAAGAAAGTGAATAATGCGTATTTAGTGAGCGTTCGAAGTTACCACGGCGCTGGAAAAAAAGGGACTTACGGCCGTTTTTCACACTTACAACGGTGGCAGCATTCTCCGTGGTCACGTGGTCAAAATTCAGAGGCTTGGCAACTGGCATGTACTTATGACGGTTGCAGTGTCCCGGGAGTGTCACACGATTCCCTTTTGCGACCTTCTGATGAGCCAAGTCAATGAGAGAAGCCAGATTCACTTACCAACCGTGTTGCTAACTTCACAACTGCAGTGATTCACTTAGCAACAATGGCAAGATAGGTCGTAAACTTCAGCCACTGCCTCGCTTAGCAACAGAAATGTTGGACTCAACAGTCGTAAGTCGAGGACTATCTGTGTTTACCAGATACCACCCTTCTGCTTCCATGCTAGCCTCGAAGAGTAGAATAATTAACAGGCCATGATTCAAACTCACATCCTATTGGATTGTTGCCTGTATAAGAGGGTGAGCGATAGGTACTATAGTCTATGTCTGTGATGGCGAACCTATGGCACGTGTGTCAGAGATGGCACGCAGAGCCCTCTCTGTGAGCACACGTGTCATCGCCAGCTGTCATAGGAGCCGAGGTGGTGCAGTGGTTAAAAGCAGCACTGCAACCTTCAGCTGATTGCTAGTTCAGCAGTTCAGCTGTTCAAATCTCACCAGGCTCAAGGTTGACTCAGCCTTCCATCCTTCCGAGGTGGGTAAAATGAGGACCCAGATTGTTGGGGGCAATTGGTGAACTCTGTAAACAGCTTAGAGGGGGCTGTAAAGCACTATGAAGCGGTATATAAGTCTAAGTGCTATTGCTATTCTAGTTTCCAGTGCGCCAGAGCACTGGAAACCTGAAGACCATCTGGCCAGTGCGCATGCGCGTGCCAGCCACGCGCTGGAAACCTGAAGACCACCTGGTCATTGGGTTTCCTGCGCATGCATGCGCACCGGCCAAGTGGTCTTCAAGTTTCCGGCACTCTGGCGTGCGTTCCGGTTTGGGCACTCAGTACTGAAAAGGTTCACCATCGGTGGTCTATATAGTCTATATCAGTGATGGCGAACCTTTTTTGGTTCGCGTGCCAAAAGGGGGGGGGGAATGTGGGGGGATCACGTGTGTGCATGCCCACACTCATAATTCCATGCACCCCCGCACATGCACGCATGACCCCCCTGCTCCCAGCATGCAATGGCACGCCCATTTTTCGCTCTCCCCAGGCTCCAGAGCCTTTCTAGGAGCCTGGGGAGGGCGAAAACGGCCTTCCCCACCCCCTCTGGAGGCTGGAAACAGCCTGTTTCCCGACTCCCAGTGGGCCCAGAAGGCCCGAAAATCAGCCGGCTGGTGCACACATGCACGCTGGACCTGAGCTCGCGTGCCCACCGATATGGCTCCGCGTGCCACTTGTGGCACCCGTGCCATAGGTTCGCCATCACGGGTCTATATACTAAACGAATGACCCATTGGGAACCCTATATTAAAATAGCTTACCTTACGTGCAGCCAGAATTTGAAAACAACATTTAATACGGCACAGTACTTGAGCAAAATGGTTCATTTGAGTTCAGTTGATGTGGGATTGATTGTGTGATGACCTGGGGCAACGCACGGAGGCAACACAGTCAGCTGATAGTTCAAACCACCCCTTTATTGCTACAGCTTTCCCCCAAATGTTCCCACATTTATAGCGAGCCCCAGAGCAACACACACACACACACACACACACACACACACACACCTCCACCCCGTGAGCACAACGGCTGCA
>JALIGW010000021.1:12690497-12865497 GCA_023053685.1 Diadophis punctatus similis
GCCTGTATTCTGAACCTCTTGTAATTGCTTTCAAGCCCCTTCGTGAATTTGGTTTCCCTCTTTATCCTCGGCAATCCATGAGGCTGCATTTTGGTTTTTGTTCCTTGCTTTTGCAAGGAATTTGGGGAACACATCAGAATTATTTATTTTATTTATTTTATTAATAGTTCTTATAGGCCGCCCAACTCCCATAGGACTCAGGGCAGCGTACAACATAGTATAAAAACAGTATAAAAATAGTAATAATAATTAAAAAGTTACAAAAATTAAAATTACAGGGTCCAGTAAACTGCAAGTGTCTGGTCTATGTCCATGATGATGGATGTATTCATCTATAGGGTATGGGGCAATGACGGTGAACCTTTTCGGCACCGAGGGCCCAAACTGGAACTTGCGCATGCCTGAGTGCATGCGTGCCGGCCAGCTGGTCTTCGCACACACCAGAGTGCAGGAAACCAGAAGAGCAGCTGGCAACAGCATGAGTGCCCACAGAGAGGGCTCTCTGTGCCACTTCTGGCATGCCTGACATAGGTTCGCCATCACGGGTATAGGGTTTCCTGCCTGAGCAGGGGGTTGGACTAGAAGACCTCCAAGGTCCCTTCCAACTCTGTTTATTCTATTCTATTCTCTACTCTTTTCTATTCTAATTTTATTCTCTTCCTATGTATTCTATACTATTCTAATTTCTATTCTAATTTCTATTCTATTCTAATTTCAATTCCATTCCATTCTATTCCATTCTATTAATTTCTGCACTATTCTATTCTATTCTATTCTATTCTAATTTCTATTCTATTCCTATTCTATTCTATTCTATTCTATTCTATTCTATTCCATTCTATTAATTTCTGCACTATTCTATTCTATTCTATTCTATTCTATTCTATTCTATTCCATTCTATTAATTTCTGCACTATTCTATTCTATTCTATTCTATTCTAATTTCAATTCCATTCCATTCTATTCCATTCTATTAATTTCTGCACTATTCTATTCTATTCTATTCCTATTCCTATTCCTATTCCTATTCCTATTCCTATTCCTATTCCTATTCCTATTCTATTCTATTCTATTCTATTCTATTCTATTCTATTCTAATTTCTATTCTATTCTAATTTCTATTCTGATTTCTATTCCATTCTAATTTCTATTCTCTTCCTATGTATTCTATACTATAGGATAGTATACTATACTATAATTTCTATTCTAATTTCTATTCTATTCTAATTTCTATTCTATTCTAATTCCTATTCTATTCTATTCTAAATTTCTTTTCTATTCTTTTCTTTTCTAATTTCTGTTCTATTCCATTCCGTTCCATTCTATTTTATTCTATTCTGATTTCTGTTGTATTCTATTCCATCCCATTCCATTCTATCTCAGTGGGTCAAAAATGGTATAAATTTCCCACAGCAGAACTTAACACCAGGTCAATGTGTTTGCAAGGACAGTGGGAACCACGAGAGAAAACATTCAAATCTAAGTCTCTGCAAGAATTTATTTATGCATGTTGTGTATTGCCATTAACCTTTTATTGAGATGGTGAGCCACGATGTAGATTTACAACCTACCGAAGCTCCAGGAATTCAGGGCTGGGTGGTAACAGCTTCTATAAAAGCAGAGTAATGCACCAAGAGGCACATATTACAGCCCCACATCCAATAAAAACAGATATGAGATAAAATCTCTATTAAAATGCTTAAATGTTTCGGTGTGCTGAATCCAAAAGATAAGAATATCCAAGCGCCATTGACCTAAACAGGAGGGCGGAGGGGACCACAGGAAAGGGCTAGAAAAATGACAAGGAAATGATGAAACATCCAACCGTCCTGGGATTTGAAAACATAATTGACCAAGTTTCTAGATGGAAATGCAAAGGAACTAAGGAAGATAGGCTCAAGATACAGAAGGATCTTGACAGACTTGAACATTGGGCACTATCTAACACAGTGATGGCGAACCTTTTTTGGTTCACGTGCCAAAAAGGGGGGGGATGCGTGGGATCACGTGTGTGCGTGCCCACACCCATAATTCCATGCACTCCCAGCATGCAATGGCACACCCATTTTTTGCTCTCTCCAGGCTTCTAGGAGCCTGGGGAGGGCGAAAATGGCCTTCCCCACCCACTCTGGAGGCTGGAAACAGCCTGTTTCCTGACTCCCAGTGGGCCCAGAAGGCCCGAAAATCAGCCGGCCGGTGCACACATGCGCGCCGGACCTGAGCTCGCGTGCCCACTGATATGACTCCGCGTGCCACTTGTGGCACCCGTGCCATAGGTTCGCCATCACGGATCTAACAAAATGAAATTCAAGGGGGGAAAAAGTAAGGTTCTACATTTAGACACATGCGCATGCACGGGACGCACGTGGGGGTCGTGCGTTCACATGGGGTTGTGCTTTCATGCATGGGGGCGGGGCACACGTGGGGGTCACGCATGCATGTGTGGGGGGTGGGGTGCACATGGGGTGTCGTGCGTGCATGCGCCAGGGGCAGGACGCACAGGGGGGGGTCGCACGTGCATTGCATTATGGGTGCGCACACACACACACACACACGCTTTCATCACTCGTTGCCGAAAAGATTAGCCATCACTATCCTATAATTTACCTTATTTTAATTGTGGTGCTTGTGACACAAACAAACAAACGATAGGTCCCGGATGAGCGTCACGTTCCTTTCTCGACGCGTCCTCCTGGTTCCGTCGGCGTTGTCATTTCCAGCGCATCAAAAGCGTTCGAACGATGTGCTTCTTTCCAACCTCAGGAAGTCACTGCCTGTCAACTTGAGTGGGAGGAAGGACGCATCGGAGCGCATGACTCAAAAGGGAATGTGTTTTCTCCTGCCACGATGAACGAAATGTACACAAGCATTAATTTCTCGGCTTTGAAATCTCAGCCCTTGCACCTGTTTCCTTTCTTGTTGCATTTGTAGGCAATCCAGTTGTTAACTCTTGAAGGCGCTGAGTTGTCGTTTCCGATGTTCATTACCGGCAAGGCAGAACCCAGGGCGCTTCGCAATGAGCAATTTTCTCTCTGCCTCCAAGTAAAAAAGGCAATTTAGCACAAAAGCAGAGCAAACTGGAAGAGGCAGGCAGGCTAAAGGCCTGCGAACAGTTCAGGCGCAGGGCGAGAAGCAAGCTGTGGACGCAAAGACCTTAAAAATGGCCTTCTCGCCAGGCGTCCGTTTCCCCATATGGCATTTCCAAATCTGCGCCTCGAAGCAACTCATTCATCTTTGCATTCTTAGGCGACGCGTCTTAAATAATGCAGTTCCTTGTAAGAACATGTGAGCCGAGTGCCGTTCTGAACCATCCAGCTTGGCGGAGTCTCGTTCAGACACAACTGTGGGAAAAGGGGAGCTCTTCCTGTCCCTTTTAAAAGTTCGTGTAGTGGCTTCTTCCTAGGTCAGGGGTCGGCAACCTGCAGCTCTGGAGCTGCATGCGGCTCTTTGGGCCCCCTGCTGTGGCTCCCTGTCCCATCACTGGCTGGCCTCGCCCTCCCCTCCCTCACCTGGCCTGAGAAAGTAAGGGTGACGGCGTGAATGGAGAAGTGGCTGGGGCTGATTCTCTGGCGCTGGTTGAGGAACATAGCCACCCCCGGCTGAGGCTTCCCTTCGGGTGACCCTCCTCCCTCTCTCGCGACTCCCTGGCTGGCTGTAGCAGGGCCAGGAGTGAACGCATGCACGGGGAGACCCTCAAGCGACTGCCTAGCGCAGCAAAGGCGTGCTCGGAGGGCGGGCGGCTGCTCGCTTAAGGAGGGTATTTGGATGTGGCTTCTCTCCTGCCCTAATGATGTGGCTATGGCCTTGCCGTGTCCCATGTCCCATGTCCCGCAGCTCTTCGGTCGAGCGGGATGGGCATAAGCTCCAGCCCGAAGCGGCAGGAAGCGAAGGCTGCCTTCGCTCCAGCGACCCTCCTCCCACTCCTTCTCCTCTCATGCGGGGTGGGGGGGGCACGGCAAGGCGATGGCCAGATCCTTAGAACAGGAGAGAAGTGGCCCTGTAGCTGCCTTCATGCCACATTTGTGCGTAAGGCAGCCTTCGCTTCCTGCCCCGCTTGGCCAAAGTATCCTTCCCCTCCCCCTCCTCCACCTCCTCCACCCTCCTTTCACCTTCTCCACAAACCCCATTCCCTTCTAGTACTGATGATGTTACCTAGTTTGGATAATGAAACGTCTACAAGAAATCAATTAAACTCAAAGCGTGCCAAGGACCCCATAAGCATCCTCCTCTTCCTCTTCCTACTTCTCCTCCTCTTCCTCCTCCTCTTCTCCTCCTCCTCCTCTTCCCTTTCTCTTTCTATACAAACCCCACTTCATTCTAGCAACTGATGACATTACCTAGTTTGGTAATGAAACGTCTACAAGAAATCAATTAAACTCAAAGAGTGCCAAGGACCCCATAAGTATCCTCCTCTTCCTCTTCCCCTTCCTCCTTCTCCTCCTGTTCCTCCTCCTCCTCTCCTCCTCCTCTTCCCTTTCTCTTTCTACGCAAACCCCACTTCATTCTAGCAACTGATGACATTACCTAGTTTGGTAATGAAACGTCTGCAAGAAAACAACCCAGTTCAGAGAGCACCAAGGACCCCTTGTTTCAAACCCTGAGCTACAGATATTCTCCTTTACAGACCTAGATATGTTGAGCTTTCAAAAAGTTGTGAGGGGACACGACAGCTGCCTTCAAACTTTTGAAAGGGCCGTCACATTGTAGAGCGTTGGGATTTCTTTTCACTTGCTCCAGAAGGTAAGACTAGAACTAATGGGATGAAATTTCAAGGCTGGAGATACAGATTTGACACAAGGAACAACTTCTTGACAGAAAGAGCTGTCAATGCGTGGAATAGATGGCTTCACAGACTGGTTTCTTCCCACATTTTCAAACAGATGTCGGACAGTCATCTATCAAAGAGGATAAAATGAATCCTGCAGCCTGCAGAAATTTGGAGATAATGATGTCCCAGGTCCCTTCCAGCCCTCTTTATTTCAGATTTTCAGATTTCAGATTAACAGTGTTGGAAGGGACCTTGTAGGTCATCTAGTCCAACCCCCCCGCTCAAGCAGGAGTCCCTACACCATTTCGGACAAATGGCAGTCCAATCTCCCTTTGAAAGTCTCAAGTGTTGGAGCTCTCACAACCTCCACAGGCAAGCTGTTCCACTGGTTGATCGCTCTCACTGTCAGAAAGTTTCTCCTTATTTCCATTTATTTGTTTGCTTGCTTATTTATTTATTTCTCCAATTCAGACATCACCCATCTCGCTCTCTAAGCGACCGTGGGTGGTTTATCGCTTAAAAATATGGCATCTACGATGTCACTCCAGGTAAACATATATTTACACCGAATTAAAATAGACATTTTCAAATCCCTAAGATTTATTTTGACGCACGTCCCCGGAATCGTTCCATTTTTTATCTCGGGGGGGGGGGACAAAAATGAGAGACACATCTTCCAATTAAACAAATCTTTGTTTTGCTCGGTGCTGAGACGGAGAACCTACCAATTACGCTGAAAATGTAAAAACATGTAAAAGAGTTGATGGGTTAAAAGCTACAAGGAAGTAAACAGGCAAGATAGGAAGAGAAACTGCAAGGAGAGGGTGCGTTTTCCTTTAGTGGAGATTTTCAGGTGTTCATCGGCTGGACTGGAGATGATATATAGGTAGGCCTCAACTTTACGACCCCAACTGAGCCCAAAATTTCAGTTGTTAAGTGAAACATTTGTTAAGTGAGTTTTGCCCCGTTTTTCGACTCTGCTTGCCACAGTTGTTAAGCGAATCACTGCAGTTGTTAAGGTAGGAACATGGTTGTTAAGTGAATCTGGCTTCCCCCATGGACTTCGCTTGTCAGAAGGTCACAAAAGGGGATCACGTGACCCCAGGACACTGCAACCGTCATAAGTACATGCCAGTTGCCAAACCTCTGAATTTTGATCATGTGACCACAGGTCATAAGTGGGAAAAACGGTCATTAGTCACTTTTTTCAGTGCCATTCAAACAGTCACTAAATGAACGGTTGTGAAAACGAGGACCATCTGTAGAACATCAAGTTCCAAAAAACTTCTGAAAATCTTCCATAATCACACAAAATGCAGGAAACCCTACGGTGGAGAGGTTAGTGCGAATGAGTTTCCAAACCTTCCAATAAATCCAGTAAATTAAAATGCTTATTATTTTTCTAAGATCAATTTTTAAATTCCTATTTTGGGGGGGAGGGGGAGGCCTTTGGATGCTTTTAGAAAAAGGTTTTCAACCAAAGTAAGAGGCTTTCGAGACATATGATGGAAAATGATGGTGAGTAAAGGACTACTTTAGAACCTTCCAGAAGAATGGATGGAAACTAACCAAGGAGAAAAGCAACCTAGAACTAATGAGAAATTTCCTGACTGCGAGAACAATTAACCAGTGGAACAGCTTCCCTCCAGAAGTTGTGGGTGCTCCATCACTGGAAGTTTTGAAGAAGATGTTGGATAACCATTTGTCTGAAGTGGTGTAGGGTTTCCTGCCTAAGCAGGGGGTTGGACTAGAAGACCTCCAAGGTCCCTTCCAACTCTGTTATTCTATTCTATTCTATTCTATTCTATTCTATTCTATTCTATTCTATTCTATTCTATTCTATTCTTATTCTATTTATTCTATTCTATTCTGCATTTTATTTATTCTATTCTATTCTGCATTCTATTTATTCTATTCTATTCTGCATTTTATCTATTGTGTTCTATTCTATTCTATTCTGCATTCTATATATTCTACTCTATTCTATTCTACATTCTATTTATTCTATTCTATTCTGCATTCTATATATTCTATTCTATTCTGCATTCTATTCTATTCTGCATTCTATTCTATTCTATTCTATTCTATTCTATTCTATTCTATTCTATTCTATTCTATTCTATTCTGCATTCTATTTATTCTCTATTCCAATGATAGTGAACCTTTTAGGCACCGAGTGCCCAAAGTGTGCAGGCATGCCCAAACTCCAAGGCAGGGTGCATGCACGCCGACGCTCCGTGCATGCATGTGCAACCCGCACATGCGTGGCAGAGACCCAAAGACCAGCTGGCCAATGGGAGGTGCACGCACATGCACGCCAGAGACCCGAAACAGAGTTGGGGTGATGGTGCGCGTGCCCACAGAGAGGGCTGTGTGTGCTACTTCTGGCACGCATGCCATAGGTTTGCCACCACTGCTCTATTCTATTATATTCTGCATTCTATTTCTATTATATTCTAATTTATATTCTATTTCTATTCTATTTCTATTTGTATTCGATGCTACTGAACTTTTAAAAATATTGTAGGCTGCGTGGAGTCATTATGAAGTTGGGCAGCCTTAGAAAAAGTGTAAATAAGGACTATTTTTTTTAGAGGATCTACTCTAAACTCGAGTTAAGCCCTCTCTTGTGCTGGCTCTCACTTCTGCCTCCCTCAGCTGGATCTTAACTTGAACTGGTCATTCAGCAAAAAATCTTCAGCTTAAATAAAATGTTCATACTCGGTTTTCTTGCATGGTAATTTACTACATAAATCTGTCCCTAAAAACTGCTGAAAATCTTTTACCTTGAGTTGTCCCTTGCTTGCTTCTTTGCTTACTTCAGCAAAAAAAAAAAAAACCAAAAAAAACCACACCTTACTAAGTTTTGAGATGTTCTCTTATAGGCCATCTGGAATTATCAGTGTAAACTTGGAGGTTTTTGCCAAGGCTGTTTTTGTTAACAGAAGCAGAAATAAGAAAACAAGGAAGCAAGATGGCTTCAGCTGGGTCCCAGCCAATATTGGACAAGATCTGAAGACCAGAAAAGTTGTTACAATTCACACCGTCAGCCAAAGGTGTGATGTTATTATAGCTGACTGTCTTTAATCCATCGCTTCTGGGTACCAACCAAGGTTGGATTCAGATCACTCTTATAATAGGTCCTCTTTGGCTATGAAATGTCTGGCACATCTAGCATGTGGAAAGACAAATTAGCAAGAAAATGATCTAAATTGTTGATATGAATAGTTTATAAAATGACACCATGATAAATAGACTCACATAAGTCCATTAGGCCAACCTTAGAAGGAGACTGTTACAAACAGCGACCAGAGCTTGGAAGCCTCAATACTGCTTGGCTTAAGACCACAATCGAACCCAAAATTTATATCGCCAAGCGAGAAATTTTTGAAGTGGATTTTGTCCCATTTTACGACCTTTCTCGCCACAGCCGCTAAGGGAAGCACCGCCGTTGCTAAGTTAGCAACACGGTTGTTAAGTGAATCCGGGTTCCCCATTGACTTTGCTTGTCGCAAAAGGGGATCACGCGTCCCGAGGACACTGCGACCGTCATAAATATGAGTCGGTGGCCAAGCGTCTGAATTTTGAACACGTGACCATTTTGACCCTGCAATGGTCGTAAGTGTGAAAAACGGTCCTAAGTCACTTTTTTCAGTGCCGTTGTAACTATGAACGCTCTCTAAACAAACTGTTCCAAGTCAAGGACTACCTATAATCAGGGGCGGGATTCAGACGGTTCTCTCTGGATGGCGCGAACCGGTAGCGGCGACTGCGGGAGGCTCCGCCCACCTGCCCGGCACATGCGCAGATGTGCGCGCTCACATTTGCGAACCAGTAGGAAAGTAAGTGAATTTACCACTGCCTATAGTGTTTTAGAGTTGCTGGCTTGTAGCTCCGTCTTTTGCTCACATCAAATCTTTGTGATAGACTTAGAATAACTTTACTGTCACTTTATTTATTTATTTATTTATTTATTTATTTAATTGCTGTTCTTATATGCCGCCCTACTCCCTAGGGACTCAGGGCGGCGTACAACAGAATATAAGAACAATATAAAAACAGTAGCAAAAGATATTTAAAACATTAAGAGCCGAGGTGGCGCAGCGGTTAGAATGGGGTACTGCAGGCCACTTTAGCTGACTGTGATCCGCAGGTCAGTGGTTCAAATCTCACCGGCTCAGGGTTGACTCAGCCTTCCATCCTTCCGAGGTAGGTAAAATGAGGACCCAGATTGTTGGGGGCAATGTAAATATATACATTGCTTAGTGGTGTAAACCACTTAGAGCAGTGTTTCCCAACCTTGGCAACTTGAAGATATCTGGACTTCAACTCCCAGAATGCTGGCTGGGGAATTCTGGGAGTTGAAGTCCAGATATCTTCAAGTTGCCAAGGTTGGGAAACACTGACTTAGAGAGTGCTTGCCCTGTGAGGCGGTATATAAATCTCACAAAATAAATAAATAAATAAATAAATAAATAAATAAATAAATAAATAGAGCGCATTACAGTAGTCCAAACAAGAGGTAACAAGGGCATGAGTGACCGTGAGTAAAGCCTCCTTCTCCAAATATGGTCGCAATTGGTGCACCAGACGAACCTGTGCAAAGGCTCCCGCTAGCCACAGTGTACACTTTGAATGTACACTAATCGGCCTACATTAAAAATGAAATTCCGTTGCACACAGCTCTCATAGGGTCTCCACCTCCAATATACACTACATAAACAGGAGAGAATGCATAATAAATAAACACAAAATTATGCATACAATGATGGTCATAGACCAGCATAAGCGAGAGAGCGGATTGCAGTCCATTTAAAAAGCACAGCAGCTAAATCAGAGCCTCTCCCTCTCTACCTATGTAAACAGCAAAGAAGAAACAAAAAGCATAATACAAGTCAAGCATTCGATTCAATTTATTTTTACAGTCATAGACCGGAGACCAGAACAAATAAAAACACTCGGTAAAAAATATCCAGTTAAACATAATACAAAAGTCTGTAAGAATCTAAGAGAAGAGGAAGGAGGGTTTGATGGGTGTAGGGGAACATAAAAAGTTAGCACCTGCGAGACCGTATCCATCAAATTGCAGAGCGCTCTAATACGCTGAACTGATGCTCATTAAACTTAGTTTATGGCACCGGATGTTGCCTGACAAATTTTAAGCGTTGCTGCACAAAAAAACTGGCAATATTATTTGTTGCAGCTGGGCTGAAATCCCCAGGGAGGTGTAGAATCGGTCTCTGCACCCTGAGTATTTATGTAGTAATGGTGAGATGAGACTAGTATGTATAAGGTGACCAGATTTTATTTTTTGTAAAGTGGGACACCATTGATGGGGGGGGTTTCTAGGGGAGCAAGATGGGAGGGGTCCATCTCTCTTATCCTGCAGCTTTGTGCACCCCCCCAAACACCCCCCCTTCATCGCAGCCAGGGGTGGGTTCCTACTGGTGCAGGCTTACCTGTTCGTCGCCGCAGAGCCGAAGAAGCTGGTGGCGTTCGCGGCGCAGGGCTTCCTCCGCCCGCTTTCCCCGGCTGCCGGGACGCCGCCATTTGCATTCTTTTGCCCTCTGCTCATGCGCAAAGCATTCTGCTTGCACAGAGGGCAAAAGAACGCAAATGGCGGCGTCCCGGCAGCCGGGGAAAGCGGGCGGGGGAAGCCCCGCGCCGCGAACACCACCAGCTTCTTCGGCTCTGCAGTGACGAACAGGCAAGACCGCCACTGCCCTTCTCACTGCCCTCCCTCCCCGCCTGGCAGGAGGAGGCAGGCGAGGCAGGAGGCAGAGGGGTGTGCAGGGCAAATTCAAATTTAAAAAGCGGGACTTTTTTGAAACGCCGCGGGACACGGCACAAATTATTAAAAAGCAGGACTGTCCCGCCAAAAGCGGGACGTCTGGTCACCTTAAGTATGTAGGACAGGCGCTGGAGAAGCACACACTCTGTTGTGTCTCTATGTGGCGAGGAAACATGTCCATGAACACCAACTAGCAGTCGGAAGACAGGATGAACGCTCTTTCATTTCACAACGTAGGGACAGACTTAACCAAAGTTTCAACTGGGAAACTGGGACCATCCAAAAATGCTAGAGAATTCTTGGAAGCCGGGCACTCTGACAAACTGGCCATCGATAGACGCATAGACATAAACAACGTCTACATACTGCGCAAAAGAGACAATCAACCAGCCAAAAAGGGATCAGAAATACCAAAACAGCTCCCCACCAGCGATCAGCATCCAGATGAGGATAGATTAATTCCAAGTTTCACATCAGACCAATAATCAAGAAATAAACAATACTCCAATCAAGGAACTGCCAAACAAACTAATAGTAAACAGCCCAGCCCAAGAACCTCTAAGACCATTCCCACCAACACTGACAGGGCAAGCCACTAGAATGTAAACTGAGGGCAAACCACACCCCCTACTAGCACTGATGATGTTCCCTATTTGGGTAATGAAATGTCTGCAAGAAAACAAGCAAGCTCAGAGGGCACCAAGAACCCCACAGTTCTCTCCTTCTCCTTCTCCTTCTCCTTCTCCTTCTCCTTCTCCTTCTCCTTCTCCTTCTCCTTCTCCTTCTCCTTCTCCTTCTCCTCCTCCTCCTCCTCCTCCTCCTCAAGCAGGAGGAGCACACCCATTCCCTCCCCCCACGCATGCGTACAACCCCCCCATGCTGCCCCCTGCGCATGTGCACACACCCCCACCCCCGCGCAAAGGCCTTACCAGAGCCTGGGACGGTAAAAAACGACGAAACAGGCAAACCGGAAGTTTGGAAAAACACACTTCCGGTTTGTCCGTTTCGTCATTTTTTTGCATTCCGGGGCTTCAGGAAGCTTCCCTGAACCCTCCGGAGTGCAAAAAACAGCTCACCGGCAAACCGGAAGTGCGTTTTTCCGCACTTCCGGTTTGCCGGTGGGCAACGCTCGCGTGCCCTCCGCTATGGCTCCGCGTGCCACCTGTGGCACGTGTGCCATAGGTTCGCCATCACGGATCTATGCATTCGATTATTTAACTTGCGCACCATTTCTGGGCGGGGAGGGGGTAGTACGGCTAACCCTTCCTCCGACCTTGAATGCTGCCGATGCCCCGCTTGTGTGAAGCCTCCAGGCATGGCTGACACAGCAAGAGAACCACCTGAAAACCCCCGCAGAAGACAATTCCTTAATCTGATTTTAAACCCAAGCGAAAGGGGTTTGAAACAATAGCTTTCCCCAAGAGCCAAACAAACGCTAAAATATTCAAGGAGGATAGATCCAGGTTCGCCCTCGGGCAAAGCCAACGTCAAGCCTCAAAGCAGGAAGGCTTAGCGAGAAAAACCATCAAATGAAGTCCAAAGTGACCTTCAACTACTGATGAAAGGGGGTGGGGCGCTGAAACCGTGCCGAGTCTTCGGCGTTTTTCTTTTCTAAGAAAAGAAAATCTTTCAGCTTTCAGTAATTAGAAAAAGTTGCGCCGGAAGAAACTGGGGATTTCCTGCCCGCTCTCCCAGTTGGAAAAAAAACCACCTTACATTTCGGCAATTTGTCTGTCATCGGCGGTGCTTTCCAAAAGGACAGACCGTCCTGGATTTACGACCGCAATTGAGTCCCAAATGTTATGCTGAAGAATTGGTTAAGTGAGTGTTGGTCCCGTTTTACGACTTTTCTTGCCGCACGGGTGGAGGTGAATCGCCGCCGTGGTGAAAAGAGTAACACGGTCGTTAAGCGAAGCTGGTGTCCCCGTTTGACTGTGCTGGTCGGAAGGTCACCAAAGGGGAAGACGTGACCCCGGGGAAACTGCCACCGTTGTAAACGTGAGTCAGTTGTCAAGGATCCCGAATGCTGCATCGGTCAAGCATCGCGGGAATGCTGCAACATTCATAAGGGTGGGGAAAGGGTCATAAGTCACTTTTTTCTGCCCTGTTGTAACTTCGAACGGTCACTAAGCGAACTGTTGTAAGTGGAGTAGTAATAAAGAAGTAAAGTAATGAGTGATAAATCAGCAAATTGGGTTGTTCGTCACGGAACTTAAACCAAAATTGAGAATTTGTGTGAACATATCAGGAAGGAAACTGTGCATATATTTCTTTCTAATAGAGAATGGTGCCCGGGGTTAAATCATGCAAGTTATATCATCAAACAGATAGATCTCACAATGCTTCCTGATTTCCATAGGCAGGAGATTTCTAACTGCCTTGGACCCAGGCTAGTAGGCTACTAGCACTACTAGCACTGATGATGTTACCTAGTTCAGTTGTGAAACGTGTGCAAGAAAACAACCAAGCTCAGAGACCACCAAGGATCCCACAGTTGTCATCCTCCTCCTCCTCCTCCTCCTCCTCCTCCTCCTCCTCCTCCTCCTCCTCCTCCTCCTCCTCCTCCTCCTCCTCCTCCTCCTCCTCTCTGCAAACCCCATTCTCTTCTAGCACTGATGATGTTACCTAGTTTGGGTAATGAAATGTCTGCAAGAAAACAACCAAACTCAGAGAGCACCAAGTGCCCCACAGTCCTCTTCCTCCTCTTCCTCCTCTTCTTCCTCGTCCTCCTCCTCCTTCTCCTCCTCCTCCTCCACCTCCTCTCTGCAAACCCCATTCTCTTCTAGCACTGATTATGTTACCTAGTTTGGGTAATGAAATGTCTGCAAGAAAACAAGCAAGCTCAGAGACCACCAAGGATCCCACAGTTGTCATCTTCCTCCTCCTCCTCCTCCTCCTCCTCCTCCTCCTCCTTCTCCTCCTCCTCCTCCTCCTCCTCCTCCTCCTCTCTGCAAACTCTTCTAGCACTGATTATGTTACCTAGTTTGGGTAATGAAATGTCTGCAAGAAAACAAGCAAGCTCAGAGAGCACCAAGGGCCCCACAGTTCTCTTCCTCTTCCTCCTCTTCCTCCTCTTCTTCCTCCTCCTCCTCCTCCTCCTCTTCCTTTTCTCCACAAACCCAACTTCCTTTAGCACTGGTGATGTTCTCTAATTTGGTCATGAAATGTCTGCAAGAAAACAATCACACTCAGAGAGCACCAAGGACCCCACAGTCTCCCACTCCTCCTCCTCCTCTCTACAAACCCCTCTCCCTTCTGGCACTGATGATGTTCCCTAGTTTGGTCATGAAATGTCTGCAAGAAAACAACCACACCCAGAGAGTCTTCACTAGCTCGAAATCTGCAGAGTGTAAAGATGAGACGAAGCTGCTTGAGACAAAGGCAACAACATGAGGTCAGAGTATTTTTTTAAAAAGCCGTTACCAAGGCATGTCCTTGCCACGATTAAAGGGATATGAAGATGAAATCACCAATGTAGGGACAGATGACCCATCTGAGAACTCATCCTCACAAGGATATTTATGTCAGATATTTATGCAAGATGTCGTCTGCACAAATTTAATTTAATGGGCGCTGTTTACTCTGGAAGCAGAGCACACATCATAAAGCATGTTCCTCTTTCAATAAAAGGTTTGACAATTGAAGACAGAATAAGAGAGTTGGAAGGGACCTGGAGGTCTAGTCCAACCCTCTGCTCAAGCGGCAGACATTAACCCATTTGAGAAAATGGCTGTCCAATCTCTTCTTAAATCCATAAAGAATTAATTAAAATCCATTTAATTAATTCTTGAAAACCTCCAGTGTTGGATCACTCACAACTTCTGGAGGCAAGTCGTTTTGTTCCACTTGTGAATTGTTCTAACTGTCAGGAAATTTCTCCTTAGTTCTAGGTTGGTTCTCTCCTTGATATTGGTTTCCAACCATTGCTTCTTCTCCTGGCCTCAGATTCTTTGGAGAATAGGATGACCCAGGGGCGGGTTCCTAATTTTTTTACTACCACTCTGTGGGCGTGGCTTATTTTGTGGGTGTGGCTTGCCAGCCATGTGACCAGGTGGGCGTGGGCCTCGGGAACTTGGCAGCGGCTGGAGAAGCAGGGGGACATTGCCCACCCGCAACGCAGCCCCCCGCAGCGGGAGCAGTAAGACCTAAGTAAGACAGCGGTAGCGGTTCTTCTAGGAGGCTCCATCCGGCCTGAATGCTTCTCCCCATTCGATGATCCTAGGCTCCTGCCGCCCATTCCCCCTCCCCTCAGCAGCTCAAGAAGCCTTGAACGTGCGAAAATGCCTGGGATCATCACCGCGCGTTCGTGGCTTCTCTGACTGCTGAAGGGAGGGGAACTGAGATAGATCCTGCTGCCCAGTCTTTCAGCGTCTCACACGCTCCCTCAGCCATCCTCCCCTGCTTGGACTCACTGTGGGTAGGAAGGCAGCGTATGCGCAGTGCCGGAAGCTCGGCTTCTGGGCATGTGCAGAAGAAATTTTTTTTAAAAAAAAAATTTTTTTAAATGGCGGTGCCCAGGCACTGGCAACTGACCGCACCAGTACTGTGACGTCACCAGCGGGCCGCTACCAGTGCTATAGAGTGGACCGCACTGGTAGGAACCCACCACTGGGTTGACCCCCTCTTCTTTCTGGCAGCCCCTCGAATATTGGAACACCCGGGAAAGATTGGCCCACAATTAATAAAGATATTGCCAATTATCCAGAACTTACTTAACTCCTTGATTAAGGTGGGGAAAGAGTGTCTAAATTTTCCTCTCTGGTTGCAAACCGCAGGTTTTCTTTCAGCTTACACACACACACACACACACACACACACACACACACACACACAGAGGTAAATGCAATGCCAAACAAGCATACCCTTGCGTAGAAATTACTGCACATATTTTACAGCCTGCATAAAATTGGGAGTCTGGTAGCACATTTTTTCCAGCTAACACATTTCATTAAAAAGCATAAGCTTTCCTGTGAGCCGAGGCTCACTTCATCAGATGCTGGAACTCACGAGAGCTTATGTCTTTCTCTAGCGTGTGTTTATTGAGAAAAAGGAGCTTCTACACTTCCCCTGATTTTATTTGATTTTATTTGCTGCCGCAAACGAAGAGCTTTCGTCCTACAATTGTCAACATCCAGGCATGTTGCTTTATGATAAGCCGAAGCAGGGCAGGAGAGACGTCATTTCGTAGGGAATGTCACGTTGTCATCTCCTAACATCAGTATAGGTGTGTGTTCTGAATACAAATCTACAAAACCCCTTGCAAGTAGCTAAATACTCATAAGAGTCAGAGGTGGCATTGCCTTCCCTTCCCTACCGGTTCGCAAATGTGAGAGCACGTGGCTTGCTTGCATGCATGCGTGCGGCTTCAAAATGTGCCTAAATGGGACGGCGTAGTGCCGGTCGCTACTACCAGTTCACCTGAACCGGTCCAAACCGGCTGAATGCTACCTCTGATAAGAGTCCACTGCAACCTGTTTTGTGGTCACCATGCTACAAAAAAGAGGTTGAGACTTTGGAAAAGGTTCAGAGATGAGCAACTAAGATGATCAAAGGCCTAGAGACTAAAACATACGAAGAACGGCTGCAGGATTTGGGTTTGGCTAGTCTAGAGAAAAGAAGAATTAAGGGTGACATGATAACAGTGTTCCAGTATTTGAGGGGCTGCCACAAAGAGGAGGGGATCAATTTATTCTCCAAAGCACTGGAGGGCAGGGCAAGAAACAATGGTTGGAAGCTAATCAAACAGAGAAGCAACCTGGAATTAAGGAGAAACTTCCTAACAGTGAGGACAATTAACCAGTGGAAGAACTTGCCATTCAGAAGTTGTGGGCGCTCCATCACTGGAGGATTTTAAGAAGAGATTGGACAGTCACTTGTCTGAAATAGTATAGGTTCTCCTGCTTGAGCAGAAGGCTGGACTAGAAGACCTCCAAGGTCCCTTCCAGCTCTATCCTATCCTATCCTATCCTATCCTATCCTATCCTATCCTATCCTATCCTATCCTATCCTATTCTATTCTATTCTATTCTATTCTATTCTATTCTATTTATATGTACACTTAAGAAGAACTTCCTGCCATACGTCAAAAATATTCTGGAAGCTGTAGAACGCAGCTTCCGAGATCTGCAAGCGTTTGTTGCAAGTGGCTTGTTAGATGTTGATTGGGGTTCAGTACAGTATGAAAGTCTTTAAGTCCATTTCTCTCAATGTCTATGGAGAGTCTCAGTCATCCAAGTCATGGTTGTTCCAAAGGTGTTTTTTTTCAAAGAGGCAATTGGACTTTCTTGGTTTTTCTTTGAAGATGTTTTACTTCTCATCCAAGAAGCTTCTTCTGCTCTGACTGGATGGTGGGGAATGGAAGGGCTTTTTTTAAAAGACAAAGGCCACTCTTTTGAAGACAGCAAAGTCCACATTTTGGACAGAGAGGACTATCGGTTTGAAAGAGGGGTCAAAGAGGCCATCTATGTCAAAATTGAACAGCCCTCTCTCAACAGAGGGGGAAGGATACGACATCATCTATCTTCAGTCTACAACACAGTCCTTTCAGCAGTTCCACACCCATTTGCACCGTTCAGGTGACCCTGAGGACACAGAGAAACCTCCAAGTGGCCTCAATGAGTCTCTAAAAGGATGCAAATGACCAGCTGTCTGCAAGGAGTATAAATCCTTCTATTTCCCACCATCCAGTCAGAGCTGAAGAATCTGCTTCTTGGATGAGACGCGAAAGGTCTTCAAAGAAAAACAAAGGAAGTCCAATCGCCTCTTGAAAAAAAAGCAGCTTTGGGACATTTCCTCTGATGATGACAAACATGTCACCCAGGTAGCAGCGCCAGAATTTAGATGTGTAGTTCTGAAATGCGAGGTGTTCTAGTTCAATGCAGGACTGTTTCTGTAATGACTCGTGAGTTACTTAAAGACGTTCATACCATGTTGAACTCCATCTTCCCCGACATGCAGTTCACAGTGGAGGAAGAAACAGCTAGGCAATTACCGTTCTTAGATGTACTTGTCAACAGACAAGAGGATGGAAGCTAGAAACCACAATTCTATGATGCCTGGAATAATTGGTATAAATGGTTAAATCGTAACAAAAAAATTCCAAATTTGGTTATAAAAGGTGAACTATAAAGAATATACAAATGTTCCTGACTTCATGTTATATGTATACAAGTATACATATTATATCAGTAGAGGTTTATGTGAATAAAATGGAAGAAATATATATTGTTTATATAATAGGAGATTCAATCCATTAAATATAGAACAGAATAAATAATTGCAGTTGTTTAAACAAAAATAGTAATATAGTGAAATGGAAAATATAATGGAAAATGAAATAGCTGTAAAAGTGTATATTTTTAGCTATGTTTGTATGTACTTTATGTGTTATGTGTTTTGTATTCTGCATTTTTTTCTTTTTTTGTATGTTGTTATGTTGTTTTTAACCAGAAAATTTAATAAAGATTATTTTTTTAAAAAAATAGAAATCACAGTTTATCGCATGGCCACCAACACTCCACCTCATTCTGAATTTCAACAGCAACCATGTCACACTGTCACACAAAAAGAGTTGTGTCAGAACGCTCTACGGCAGGGTGAGAACCCACCGTAGCACCCAGCAAGCCAAACAGCTGGAGAGCAGAGACCTCCGCGAATAATTCAAGCAGAAAGGGTACCCACAATCTGTCTGTCACAAGCTGTCTGTGCAACACGGAGGGGAGAGAAAGGAAGAAACAAGGTATACAAGACCAACCACAGGGCACGCCCTGCTGTGCATCAAAAACATTTTGGAAGCTGTTGAACGCGGCTTCTGAGATCTGCAAGTGGGCATCGCACACTGTCCGGAGGCTACCACACAAGGATAAATTATGCATTGTCAAGATCGCTTGGAGGTGGGAGATACTTTCAGTGTAATCTACCAGCATGAATTGCCCCATGTGACTATGTAGGACAGTCGGGGAGGAAGCTAACCACCAGATGGCAAGAACACAACTGAACAGTCAGATGAGGACACCCGAACTCATTGGTAACCTCACATTGCAATGAACAAGGACGCACATTCAATTTTGCAGCTACTAAGATTGTTGGCCGAGCAGGTACAAAAACAGCCAGGGAAGTGATTGAAGCCTGGGAAACGGCTCCCTCGTCAGTCAACAGGGGTGCTGATTTACTACCGGTTTATCAAGTACTTAGGATGCAAGAGGTTGTCAGCACAAGGAAACAACAGCCAACGACTGAAAAGCCAGCCATCAACACACCCCAATCAACATCTAAAATGCCACGTACAACAGGCACGTACAATAAATACCACACAGAGAAAGCACACACTCTGCTAGAGAGAAGTTTCCGAGTCCAAAAGCCTCTGGCCCCAATGTCCGACCCAGATTGGATCCTGCAACGCTATCCTGGGACATGCACCGTATATTTGCCTTCATTCACAAGAACTTCTTAATTCTTTGTTCTTTGCAAACAAAATGCTGATGGGAGAAATGCGAATTCCGATAAGACAACAGAACCAGCGTTGTGCTTTTTCAAGGGCAGAATGTGTACCGTAGAATAGAAGATGTAGGACAAAAACCTGTTTTATCCTGCACAAGAAAGGATAGTATTTGAAGTTGTCAGGTGCTTGCTTCAACGTCGTATGGTACCGAGGGAAAACGCTATTCTTGTAGCAAGTGAACCATGTTCCACCCGACTCTTCCTTGATCTTGAGAAAATGGTCTCCAAAGGAAGTCAACTAGCATGAAAAGAAAATATGCTGTTAATGAAGACTATCAAGAAGATATTCAACTAATGGCATAAACAGTGGTGGAGTTTCAAAAATAAGTAGCTGAGATGTTTGAGGGGAGTTGTTAGAGACCACAGAGCAGGGTCCACAGACTTATCCATGGTGGGTATCCAAATCAGGTTATGTCCCAGAGGGTAGCTGAGTTTTTTTCCACCATGCCGGCTGGAATTGTGGAAATCGTAGGTCCAACACCGTTGGAAATGCTGAAGGATCCGGTTAGGGAGACCTCATCAAGGAAACACTAGTAGGACAAGAAGCAATGGGTGGAGAGACTAATCAAGGAGAGAAGCAACCTAGAACTAAGGAGAAACTTCCTGACAATTAGAACAATCTATCAGTGGAACAACTTCCCTCCAGAAGTTGTGGGTGCTCCATCACTGGATGATTTTAAGAAGAGATTGGACAACCATTTGTCTGAGATATCATAGGGTCTCCTGCTTGAGCAAGAGGTTGGACTAGAAGACCTCCAAGGTCCCTTCTGACTCTGTTATTCTGTTATTCTATTCAAATCAATCTGTGTGGTTGCTAAGAGTTGGCAACCACCTGATGGAACATCTTCATCATCCTCAGATTAAAGAAAGCTTGCATAATCACATAGATGGATAAATAGTTGCACTATCCTTCATCTTTCTTTCCAGCTCTCTCACACACCTACGCATATGTATAAAACACACACTGTATAATGTGGTGTGTTGTTTATTGTTAAGCAAGTCTGTGGTCTGTCCTGATTTGCTGAATTACTTTGGCCTTCCCCTGCGCTGTAATTCTTAGTTAGTTAGTTAGTTAGTTAGTTAGTTAGTTAGTTAGTTAGTTAGTTAGTTAGTTAGTTAGTTAGTTAGTTAGTTAGTTAGTTAGGTAGGTAGGTAGGTAGGTAGGTAGGTAGGTAGGTAGGTAGGTAGGTTGGTTGGTTGGTTGGTTGGTTGGTTGGTTGGTTAGTTTGTTAGTTTGTTAGTTTGTTAGTTTGTTAGTTCGTTAGTTCGTTAGTTCGTTAGTTCATTAGTTCGTTAGTTCGTTAGTTCGTTAGTTCGTTAGTTCATTCGTTCTTCCAGAAATCCCAGTAAGGCAAGAAGTTTTATTTCATCACAACAAGACACAACCTGTGTCTTTGACAGGGCTGCCCTCAAACTGCTTTACATTCCTAGGCAGTTGTTGTTTTCAACACACTTTAAACACATTACAGAGAATACATTATCATAAATGCATTACGGGATATTGGTTATACCAGTAAGGAACGATGCTGAAAAATAAATGTTGATGATAAACTGACAACCTACATTTTCCCAGTCTAAGGGACAGCCTTGCTTTCATTTCATTCATCCTGTAATTTCATTACATGAATTTGAAATGAGCCACGGTGGCCCCAGATAAAAATATGAAATTGATCCATGTTTCCAATTTGTGCACCAATATACCCAATCATGCATTCATAACTCAACAATATCTTCTTTCTTTTATACTAAATCATGCACTTTTGCAGACCATGGTATTTTGGACTGTGGTCTCCTCCCAATGAGATCAACCACCAAAAGTGAACTTCCTTTATTGGACCTGAGAGCAGTCTTCCAATATTTCAGGGGCTGCCACAAAGAAGAGAGGGTCAACCTATTCTCCAAAAGCACCTGAAGGGAGGCAGGACAAGAAGCAATGGAATGAAACTCATCAAGGAGAAATCCAACCTAGAACTAAGGAGATATTTCCTGACAAATGGAACAGCTTGCCTTCAGAAGCTGTGGGTGCTCCATCAATGGAGGTCATTGTAAATGAGGAATTGATAGATTATCCTACCCAAGGTTCTTTCACTCCTGGGTCACAGACCCTAGAGTCACCTTCAGAGAGATGGGCAGCATACAAGTTCAATAAACAAATAAAACAGATATTTTTCACAAGTTCAAATGGAAACCTACATCATACAGAATCACTGGTTTGTGAAAATATCTGATAAGGAAATACGTCATTCCGATATGTAATTCTCTACACATTTATTCTTCCCCCTGCAAAAATCCATGACAGTATCCCTCTATCATCATTTGAAGGAGGAAGGAGAAGGAAGGAAGGAAGGAAGGAAGGAAGGAAGGAAGGAAGGAAGGAAGGAAGGAAGGAAGGAAGGAAGGAAGGAAGGAAGGAAGGAAGGAAGGAAGGCTCTCTCATACTGTATCTGCTCACTTGGTTCTCCATTTTAGATTGCTTATCATGACCAAAGGATCTATCTTACCAGTGAACTTATGTAATACTAAACCATTATAATTACATGGATAACATCACAGCCACCATTCTAGTGAATGACAGGATTTCCTTCCTTCCTTCCTTCTTTCTTTCTTTCTTTCTTTTTTTCCTCTCTCCCTCCATCCCTCCCACAAATTTCAAACCAGTGGAAGTTTGAAAAGCTGGACTTTCTATTTTTCTTTTCTTTTTCTACAAGATCAATAATAGAATTGTGAAACTAGAAAACCCAGGACCATTTTTTTTAAACCAGGGGAAATTGACAAAAGTCCCGTCAATTTCACCTTCCAGCTCAAGTTTCTCTCTCTCTCTCTCTCTCTCTCTCTCTCTCTCTCTCTCTCTCTCTCTCTCTCTCTCTCTCTCTCTCTCTCTCTCTCTCTATCCCTCCCTCCCTCCCTCCCTCCCTCTCTCCCTCTCTCTCTTTTTTTTTGTAAACAACTCCATTGATATTTTTTTAAAAAATGAAACCAGTGTTCATCTATCCAAGGAGAAAGTTTTGTTGGAAGGGAAAAAGATACTCAGACACTTTCTGAGGAAGAGAAGAGCGGCTGGTCACATTCTGGTAAAGCGCCCTTTTAGAAGGAAAGATAAGAAAAAGATAACCAGCCACGAAGTAGTAGATGGACTCAGTTACAGAGGTGATGAATGTATAATTGTAAAACCAAGTTAAAGATAGATCATCGTGGAGATAATCCAGACACCAACTTTGTGGCATGTAATCCATCCATCAAACAATCAATTAACAGCCTCTTTTTATGCTGACAGGAGGGAAAATAGCACCAAATTAGCAACAACTTTTGCTAGGTGTCACAACTACTTTTATCACTAAGCTGTGATTTTTTGCAGGCCAGCCATTCTGTGAATCGGAAAAGATTGCAAAATTTCCCAAAATATTTTTTAAAAATAACAGAATAAGAGAGTTGGAAGGGACCTTGGAGGTCTTCTAGTCCAACCCCCTGCTCAGGCAGGAAACCCTATACCATTTCAGACAAATGGTTGTCCAATCTCTTCTTAAAAACTTCCAGTGTTGGAGCACCCACAATTTCTGGAGGCAAGTCATTCCGCTAATTAATTGTTCTGCCAGGAAATTTCTCCTTAGTTCTAGGTTGCTTCTCTCCTTGATTTGATAGCAGTGTTCCAATATCTCAGGGGCTGCCCCAAAGAAGAGGGAGTCAAGCTACTCTCCAAAGCACCTGAGGGCAAGACAAGAAGCAACGGGTGGAAACTAATCAAGGAGAGAAGCAACTTAGAACTAAGGAGAAATTTGGACTAGAAGACCTCCAATGTCCCTCCCAACAAGTGGTGGGTTGCTCCCGGTTCAGACCGGTTCTTAGAACCAGTAGCGGTGGCAGGAGGAGGCTCTGCCCACCCGCCTGGGATGCTTCTGCTCACGCGCAGAAGCATCGCTTGTGCGCACAAGCGCATGCGTGAACCGGTGGCCAACTAATTCAGAACCCACTACTGCTCCCAACTCTGCTATTCTGAGTAGAATTCGGTTGGAAGCAATGTTCCCTCTAAGCTGTGCGGCCGCGCGGCTGCGCATATAACGAGAGAACAGCGCGCAGCAGATTCCAACTGCCACGCGCCATTTTCTAATATTAGCGGCTGCGCGACTGCCCGCCCGCGCACATGACTAGAGAATGGCGTGCAGCAGTTTCCAATTGCCACGCGCCGTTTTCTAACGTTAGAGGGACCATTGGTTGGAAGTCAACCAACCCAGAAAACAGATGTTCTTGGGTAAGTAAGAGCACATTCTTTATAATTGGGGGAAGTGAAGAAAGGGATTTAAAAAGAGTAAAAATGTGCTCGTGTGGTATTTTTATTCCTAACTTTCAGCCAAATAGCTCCCAGCCTTGTTCCCGACAAAATGCAAACAACAGTAAAATCCATAGCACACAATCCAAATGATATATTAGAACAGATCATCACTAAATAGCAAATGACCAGAAGGAGGCTATAGCACATAATTTAGAAGCTGGGGAGAACAAAACCCCTCAAAAATTATCCTGATGCCAGGAGGGAAATCACTTATAGG
This sequence comes from Diadophis punctatus similis, assembly GCA_023053685.1. NCBI lineage: Eukaryota > Metazoa > Chordata > Lepidosauria > Squamata > Dipsadidae > Diadophis > Diadophis punctatus. The sequence continues at coordinate 12,714,100 of JALIGW010000021.1, forward strand.
GGAATGGCAGGGGAGGAAAATAAAGAAAAGGGCGAATTGATTTCCTGTTTCCAAGCCCAATGGCTTAGGTCAGAACTACGAGTTGTAAGCTCTGTGTATTTCTCTCCATTGAGTTCCATCTACACATGAATTGCACCCTGATTTTAAAAAAAGAAAAGAAAAAAACTTGCTAATTTTGAGTCTTCTGAAATTGACTAACTTTGATAATGTTTTGGATTTGTTATTATGTGCTTTTTTACGACCGCAATGGAAAGTCCAAAAATTTACAATTGCTAAGTGAGACATTCGTCAAGCGAACTTCGCCCCATTTTACCATTGTCCTTGCTGCTGTTGTTAAATGAATCGCCACAGGTGTTTGCATTAGTAACACGGTTGTTAAGTGAATCCGGGTTTCCCATTGATTTTTACTGGGTTGAAAGTCGCAAAAGGGGATCATGTGACAACCCCACCCACCCCCGACACTGCAACCGTCATAAATGTGAATCTGTTGAAGAGCATCTGAATTTTGATCACGCGACCCCAGGGGATCCTGCAAAAGGACCCCGGGGGACCCTGTTTAATAGGCTCTAAGTAAAATTTCTACATTAACAAAGTTTATACCTAAACAACATAATATAGGAGCAAGAAATCATAGCAATAGTCTGAGCTATACTTCTTCCCCCCTCCCCCTCCCCCCCGCTTCCTTTTGCTTTCAGGGTGGGAGGGAAAACCAAATAAAAATGGGAAGGAGGCAAGGAAAGAAAATGGTGCATGGCTGCAAAACAGGAGAAGGGCATTTTACAGCCGCTTTCTGGGACTGAAAAGTTTCGTGGACCCAAGCAGGGGTGGGTTCTAACTTACCTCGCTGCCTGTTTGCTTCCTCAAGATGGCAACCACATGCACAGTGCCGGAAACTTGGCTTCTGCACATGCTCAGAAGAAAAATAAAATAAAAAAATAAAATTCAAAAAAAAATTCAAAAAAATTCAAAAAAAGAAAAGGAAGCTGAAAACAAGATGGCGACCACATGCACAGTGCCAGAAACTCGGCTTCTGCACATGCTCAGAAGAAGAAAGAAGAAAAATAAAATAAAAAATAAAATTCAAAAAAATAAAATTCAAAAAAATTCAAAAAAAAAAAAAAAGGAAGCCGAAAACAAGATGGTGACCGCATGCACAGTGCCAGAAACTCGGCTTCTGCACATGCTCAGAAAAAGAAAAAATTCGGGGGGGGGGGAATTTAAAAAAAATCAAAAAAAAGATGGCGGCGCCCATGGACCGGCACCGACCGATCCGATTCGGTGACATCATCATGATGTCACCAGCGGGCCGCTACCAGTTCAGGCAAACCGGTCCAAACTGGGAGGAACCCACCCCTGAGTGAATCTCAGTCCCCCGCCCTTCCCTTCTCAGGCCAGGCGAGGAGTGACTGGAAGGGGAGGGTGAGGGGCGGGACCAGTCAGTGGTGGGTTCAGCTGACAGGAAGCCACAGCAGGGGGATGAAAGAACCGCGGGTTGCCGACAGCCATTCCGGCTGGCGAGGGCTGCGTTAATCCTTGCACATTCACCACCTGCAAAGTTGCAAGTTGCACATACCTCCCTCTACGGCGGAGATTTCCAGCCCCACCACAAGCTGCCTGGCCGGTCCCACACTTCAGCGCTCTAGTCACAGGACTGGCCATTGGTCATCCCGGAGCAGCTCCTCCACCCGAGTGCGCTGTGGACCACCAACATTTTCTCGCAAACCACCCGTGGTCCGCAGACCACCGGTTGGTGACCTCTGGACTAGAAGACCTCCGAGGTCCCTTCCAATCTATGGTCTATGATTGAATTGTAACCAGTTCCAGGTTCTCCTCTTGATCAGGGAGGGGCAGAGAGCCTCTCCAGAGCCCCCCTTCCCCCCCCCCCCGCAAACTCTCGCTGCAATCAATGAGGATGAAATTAGCTGTGATTAATTTAGCTGGATGGAAGCCCGAGTCTATTACCTTCCCATCAATCTCCTTCATCGTCAAACAGCTGAGTCTTGAACTCATACAAGCCAACGGAGCCTGAATTCCGGGGAGGGGAGGGGGGGAGGGGCAAGGGTGACGCCCACCTCGGTTCACGTGGCCCACTGTAGTTAAACAACAACAGTGTGTGGAGAAGAAAGGAAAATCCCACAAGAGCAGCAGGAATCTGCAGAAATGTGCACCATCTGTGCCTGAATGGGTTCCAAAAGAGGGGAAGGGAGGGAGGGAGGGAGGGAGGGAGGGAGGGAGGGAGGGAAAGAGAGAGAGAGAAAATGAGGAGGAGGAGGAAGTGCAGGAGGAAGAAGATGAAGAGGAGCAGGAGGAAGAGGAAGATGAGCAGGAGGAGAAAAAAGAGGAAGAGGAGGAGGAGCGGCGGAGGAGGGGAGGAGGAGCAGGAATAGCAGGAGGAGGAAGAGGAAGAGGAGCAGGAGGCGAAAGAAGAGGAAGAGGAGGAGGAGAGGCGGAGGAGGGGAAGAGGAACAGCAATAGCAGCAGGAAGAAGATGAAGAGGAGCAGGAGGAAGAGGAAGAAGAGGAAGAGAAGGAGGAAGAGGAGGAAGAGGAAGAGGAGGAGGAGAAAGAAGAGGAAGAGGAGGAGGGGAGGAGTGGGAGGAGGAGGGGGAGGAGGAGTGGGAGGAGGAGGGGAGGAGGAGGAGGAGGAGGAGGAGGAGGAGGAGGAGGAGGAGAAGAAGAAGAAGAAGAAGAAGAAGAAGAAGAAGAAGAAGAAGAAGAAGAAGAAGAAGAAGAAGAAGAAGAAGAAGAAGAAGAAGAAGAAGAAGAAGAAGAAGAAGAAGAAGAAGAAGAAGACCACCCCCAAAAATTATGTGGCAGGAGGGAAATCACACTCAAAAAATGTAACCCAATAAAAACACAGTCAAGTAAAATCCAATATTAAAAACAATCCTTTTTCATTTTAAAGTGTGAAAAATGGCCAGAAGTCCCTCCCCACCCCAGTGTCGAATGGTCACTAAATGAACTATCGTAAGTTGAGGACAATCTGAACTCAAATACCCGGGAGGCTGGGAGGGGGGCGTGGAGAAAGCAAGTCAACCCTCTGGGGCTCCCCGGAGCGACCCACGGCCCACGAAAACAAAATGATTTGGAAGCCTGAAGCAGAAAATTGGGAGGGCTTCCTCCAAGGAGCAAAACCGCATCAACCATAAAGTAGTTAATAACTCGCTGCTGTCATCGTCCCAAATAAGCCTCCTTCTTTGCTTTTCCGGCCTGTTTGTCATCATGCCACTAATTGTTGAAATCCGGTGTTGGATACACACATTCTTGTGTGCTTCTGGGCGCAGAACAGCCCATTACTCAGGCAGAAGAGGAACTGGGGCCCGGTGGAGTTAGGTAGGATGGGAGGCCACTAGGAAAGGCTATGAGGTTGATCGGACTGGGAAATTGAGGCTGCCACCTCAGCTAGAGAGCCCGTTTGGGCTAGTGGTTAAGGCTCCAGGCTAGAAAGCAGGAGAAGGTGAGTTCTAGTCCTGCCTTAGGCATGAAAGCCGGCTGGGTGACTTTGGGCCAATCACCAGGAGACTGGGAGTTCTAGTCCCGCCTCAGCCATGAAAGCCAGCTGGGTGACTTTGGGCCAATCACCAGGAGACTGGGAGTTCTAGTCCCGCCTCAGCCATGAAAGCCGGCTGGGTGACTTTGGGCCAATTACCAGGAGACTGTGAGTTCGAGTCCTGCCTTAGGCATGAAAGCCAGCTGGGTGACTTGGGGCCAATCCCTCTCTCTCAGTCCAACCCACCTCACAAGGTTGTTGTCGTGGGGAAAACAGGAGGAGGAAAACCTATTGATATGTTCACCGCCTTGAGTTATTTGTAAAAAACAATAACGGTGGGATAGCAACAAACGCTAATAATAAATACAAAAAAACTGTGCTAAGGAGGCTCTCTTTTGCTAACTTCGGAGGTTTTGGTTTATTTTTAATTTCTTCATTTCTCCTGTTTGAACAGGTTGGCCAGAAGAGCCACCTGAAAAATGCTTTTTTTTCAAGGGGCAACTGGACTTTCTGGAGGTTTTTTTCTTTGAAGACGTTTCGCTTCTCATCCAAGAAGCTTCTTCGGCTCTTGAATGAGAACCCAAAGAAAAAACAGCAAGTCCAGTTGTTTAAGGGAGGCATCTTTGCTGGACATTTTTTTTAAAAAAATAATTTTTTAGAGAATTAGAGGAGGAGGAGGAGGAGGAGGAGGAGGAGGATGGGAAGAGGAGCAGGAATAGCAGCATGAGGAAGATGAGGTGGCGCAGCAGTTAGAGGCAGGTACTGCAGGCCACTTTAGCTGACTGTGATCCGCAGGTCAGCAGTTCAAATCTCACCGGCTCAAGGTTGACTCAGCCTTCCATTCCGAGGTAGGTAAAATGAAGACCCAGATTGTTGGGGGCAATGTAAATATACATTGCTTACTGGTGTAAACCGCTTAGAGAGTGCTTGCACTGTGAGGCAGTATATAAATCTCACAAATTTAAAAAAAAAATGAAGAGGAGCAGGAGGAAGAGGAAGATGAGGAAGAGGAAGAAGAGGAAGAAGAGGAAGAGGAAGAGGAATTAGAGAAAGAATGGAAAGACTGCAACCGAGGGTGATAGACAGGCAAAGACAACTGAAGGGGGGGAATTTGATATTTTCTAAATTGTTTTTAATAATTTATTAATGTTTTTAAAATTTAATAATTTTAATGTTTAGTTGTTCTTTAAAATGTTGTACGCCGCCCTGAGTCCTCAGGGAGTAGGGCGGCATAGAAGAGCATCTAAATAAATAAATAAATAAACCCAACGGGGTCGAGAGAGAGAGAGAGAGAGAGAGAGAGAGAGAGAGGCTTCTCTTCTTAAACGGGGAGGGGGCCTGCTCTCCCCCCAAAAAAATACCCCTCCCTCCCTCCCTCCCAGACCCTCGCTTGCCTTTCCCTGCCACCTAATCCTAATTAAAAAGAAATTACATGCGGGAGCGAATTTGAAATGGAAGCGCTAATCCTATTAGCCAGCCCTGAGAACTGGGGGGGGGGGCTCCGATCCGGCCCATTGTGCGCCCCCTTCCCAAAGCCTCTCCGGGGGTGGGGGGGTGGAAGGGGCTGCAGGCGGAGGGGGGAGAAGAGGAGGAGGGGGGCTGTTTGAAAGCCTTTAATCCGTCACGTGACGCCCGTGTCAATCTTGCGGGGGAGGGGAGGTGGGGGCTGCACGCGAGTGGGTCCACAAAGACCGCATTAAGTCGGTCGCTTAAGCTGGTTTGGGAGTGGGGGGGGGGTAGGGCTTTCTGGAAGAGAACAAAGCCGTCCCCCCCGGGGGCTGCCTTTGTGGAAGGGCTTTGGCGGGCGTGGGGGTTGCAAGAGGGGATCTCGCTTCGTGGGACCCCTCGCCCCTCGGCTTCCCTTTGTGGCTTGGCTTAAATCCGATTTCCATCATCTGGAAGGGAAGGGGCTTTCCCCCCCTCACCCCACCGGGGGGCTTCTAAGCCTCTCCAAACGCCCCTCCGAGTGGGGGCGGCGTGGGTGGGGGGGCTTCTAGCCGTGCCCGGGCACCTGAACTCAGTTCACTCGCGTGCCTAGCCGTCTCTCTCTCCTCCCCCCCCCCCGCCCACTCCTTGTAGCCTGGCCCCCTCTCGCGTGCAACTACCAGGACCCTCCGTGTGCCCCCTCGATGGGGCTGCTGGATGCCAGAGAAGACAGATGTAAAGGCAGCAAGAGGCAACTAGACTTTCTGGTTTTTCTTTGAAGATGTTTCGCTTCTCCATCCAAGAAGTTTCTTCACCTCTGAGAGCAGAAGAAGTTTCTTGGATGAGAAGCGAAATGTCTTCAGAGAAAAACAAGAAAGTCCAGTTGCCTCTTTAAAAGAAGCACCTTTGGGACGTGTTCTGAGTAGAGTAGAGTAGAGTAGAGTAGAGTAGAGTAGAGTAGAGTAGAGTAGAGTAGAGTAGAGTAGAGTAGAGTAGAGTAGAGTAGAGTAGAGTAGAGTAGAGTAGAACAACAGAGCTGAAAGGGACCTTGTAGGTCATCTAGTCCAACCCCCACCCACCCACCCCGCTCAAGCAGGAGACCCTACACCATTTCTGACAGGTGGCAATCCCAACTCTTCTTGAAAGCCTCCAGTGATGAAGCTCCCACAACTTCTGAAGGCAAGCCGTTCCATTGAATATAGAATAACAGAGTTGGAAGGGACCTTGTAGGTCATCCAGTCCAACCCCCCCCCCGCGCACCCAAGCAGGAGACCCTACCCATTTCTGACAGATGGCAGTCCAGTCTCTTCTTGAAAGCTTCCAGTGATGAAGCTCCCACAACCTGGGTGGGTGTTGGGTGCCTTGGAAAATAGCTTGACCCCCTCCTCTCTGTGGCAGCCCCTCAAATATTGGAAGACTGCTATCCTGTCTCCCCTGGTCCTTCTCTTCATCTAGTGCAGCCCTCTGCCTAGTCAGGAGTCAGGAGATCTTATAAGTTATAAGATCTTATAAGTCAGGAGATCTTGTACCGTCCTGGAAAAATGGTTGCGTCCACCTTCACCACATCACCAGAAGCCTCTGGAGTCAAGTTAGGCCAGTGTTTCCTCTTTCTCTACAAGTCCATCCATCAGGATGCTTCTCAGCGTGTCAAAGATCAGAACGAATCTAGCGCCTTCTTTTCAGGATCCCAATTTTTATTAAAAGGCAGGCGCTTAGCTGACAACTGACAACTGTACAATGACAGCTTTCCTCCTGGCGTATTTCACTCATCAGAGATGGGCAGTTGGCTTTTTTTAAAAAAAAAAAAACCCACAAATTTCCTTCAAGGCAAGAAAAAGGGAGGAGAAGATTATTGTCATTCTTCTCTGGCCAGTTTCTAAGGATCTGTCACTCCGTTAGGATCACCTAAGAGAAGCTTTTGATGATTAAATGCATATTGGAATTAGGTTCTAATTTTAGGCATTCACCCAAGCAAACTTGAAACTGAATTCTGTTTCTGATTCTCTTTTTCACTGGTGGGTTGTGTTTTCAAGGCAAGATTTTCAAAATCAGCAGCCAGAGGAGGAGGAGGCATCTGGAGGGATCCAAACCCTTCAAGATCCAACCCAGTCATATAGCCAGTCGTTTCCCCCTCCCCCCCTAAAGTCTGGATTTTGATGCAGATGTAACACACTGCAGACAATGGGATGAAATGGAACCATCTTTAATTATGGCACCAAAGTCATGAGGCTGTTTTAATTTTGTACTGGGGATAAGCAAGGATCTGACCTTCTGTGGAAGGGAGGGAGGAAGAGGGAGGGAGGGAGGGAGAAAAGGAAGGAAGGAAGGAAGGAAGGAAGGAAGGAAGGAAGGAAGGAAGGAAGGAAGGAAGGAAGGAAGGAAGGAAGGGAGGGAGGGAGGGAGGGAGGGAGGAAGGAAGGAAGGAAGGAGAGGGAGGGAGGGAGGGAGGGAGGGAAGGAAGGAAGGAAGGAAGGAAGGAAGGAAGGAAGGAAGGAAGGAAGGAAGGAAGGAAGGAAAAGGGAGGGGAGGGAGGGAAGGAAGGAAGGAGGGAAGGAAGGAAGGAAAAGGAAGGGAGAGAGGAAGAAAGAAAGAGAGAGAGAGAGAGAGAGAGAAAAAAGAAAGAAAGAAGAAAGAAAGAAAGAAAGAAAGAAAGAAAGAAAGAAAGAAAGAAAGAAAGAAAGAAAGAAAGGAGGGAGGGAGGGAGGGAGGGAGGGAGGAAGGGAGGGAAGGAAGGCAGGGAGGGAGGGAGGGAGGGAGGGAAAGAAGGAAGCAGGGAGGGAGGGAGGAAGCAGGGAGGGAGAGAAAGAGGGAGGGAAGGAAAGAGGGAGGGAAGAGGAGAGGGAGGGAAAAGGGAGGGAAGGAAAGAGGGACAGAAGGGGAGAGGGGGAGGGAAGGGGAGGGAGGGAGAGAAGGAAGGAGGGAGGGAAGGAAGGAAGGTGTAGGGTCTCCCGCTTGGGTGGGGGGTTGGAGTAAATGACCTCCAAGGTCCCTTCCAACTCTGTTATTCTGTTAAAGCCTTATTACATCATCAGCCTCTTCCTCATTGGCCAGCAAGACAGCCAATCCAGAGCAACCTCTTCTGTGGTGCGTCACCGCCAGCCTTGAGGACCAGAACTGGTTGGATGAAGCTTTGCTGGCTTCCAGATTCGATGGGATTGCAGGAAGTCCTTGATTTACGACCACAATTGGGCCCAATATTTCTGTCGTTGAGTGAGACATTTGTTGAGTGAGTTTCGCCCCAGTTTACGACCTTTCTTGCCTCCATTGTTAAGTGAACCGCTGCAGTTGGTAAGTTAGTAACCCGGTTGTTAAGCAAATCTGGCTGATTTCTGCTTGTCAGAAGGTCACAAAGGGGGATCAGGTGACCTTGGGACACAGCAACGGTCGTAAGTATGAATCAGTTGCCGAGTGCCTGGATTTTAATCACGCGGCCATGGGGATGCTGCAAAGGTCGTAAGTGTGAAAAATGGCCATAAGTCGCTTTTCTCGGTGCCATGTTAATGGTCGTTAAATGAACTCTTGTAAGTCAGGAGCTACCGGCATACAATCCTGTGTTAGGATGTTAGGATGGAGTTGCCTCCGGTTTATTCAGCGCTAAACCAATTCAGCCTCCGGGCTCTTCTTGTTCCTGGGAGATTTTAATCGCTTGTAACTCACCGCGTTGTATTTCTATTAATTTATTGTAATCGCTTATTTAATCACCTCTAGATCTGCTCATCCAGCCAGGGGGATTAACGCTGCTCCTCTGACCTCAGAAGAAGATCCCACTGAAACTAGAAGGACTTCCTTCCAAATAAATGCAGAAAGAACGAAGAAGGTTGCTTAGACAAATTGGCAAGGGACGTCCAGTGGATTGGCTCATCCAGTGCAGATCAGGATAGGATAGGATAGGATAGGATGGCATGGCATGGCATGGCATGGCATGGCATGGCATGGGACGGGACGGGATGGGACAGGACAGGACAGGACAGGATAGAGCTGGAAGGGACCTTGGTGGTCTTTTAGTTCAGCCCCTTGCTCAAGCAGGAGAACCTATACCATTTTAGATAAGTGACTATCTTAGACCAGGGGTCCCCAAACTTGGCAACTTTAAGACTTGTGGACCAACTCCCAGAATTCTCCAGCCAGCTATGCTATGCTTGCTGGAGAATTCTGGGAGTCGAAGTCCACAAGTCTTAAAGTTGCCAAGTTTGAAGACCTCTGATCTAGACTCTTCTTAAAAGCCTCCAGTGATGGAGCACCCACAACTTCTGAAGGCAACTTCTGTTCCACTGGTTAATTGTCGTCATTCCAGGTTGCTTCTCTCTTTGATTAATTTTTATCCATTGTTTCTTGTCCTGCCTTCTGGTGCTTTGGAGAACAGGTTGAACCCCCTCTTCTTTGTGGCAACCCCTCAAATATTGGAAGACTGCAATCATGTCACCCCTAGTCCTTCTTTTCATTAAAATAGACATACCCAGTTCCAGCAACCGTTCTTCATGTGTTTTAGTCTCCAGGCCTTTGATCATCTTAGTTGCTCTTCTCTGCACTTTTTCCAAAGTCTCAACATCTTTTTTGTAGTGTGGTGACCAAAATTGGCTGCAGTATTCCAGCTGTGGTCTTATAAAGCAATACTAATATTTCACATGAATTTGATTCTATGCCTCTGTTTATACAACCGGGGATCGTATTAGCTTTTTTGGCTGCTGCTGCACACTGCCGGCTCATGTTTAAGGGATCGTCCACTAGGACTCCAAGGTCCCTCTCACATTTACTGTTTTTGAGCCAGGTCTCGCCTAATCTGGACTTGTACCTTTGGTTTTTCCTGCCTAGGTGTAAAACTTAGTTTTAGTTAGTGACGAAGTGCAAAGCTAAGCTTCGTTACATCATCTAAACCTACTCCTCTTCATCTCTCCTCACCTGGTGGTCTTCCATCCAAGCTGGTGAGGTTCAGCTAATGTTCCTCACCTTGAGGCTGATGGTAGTGAGATGGAAGGGGGCAAACATGTCCTGGATGAGAATCTCCATAGATGTGGACCTTCTGACAAGCAAAGTCAATGGGGAACGCCCTCCCCAAAAGCGAAGGCCAAGATAGTCCAGTTGCCTTTTCAAAAGCATTTCCCTCCCGCCATTCTTTGCATCCTTCCTTATCCATTTCTTGAGTTCCTTTCACACGCACACGCACACACACACGAGTTCTCCATCCCTTGCTTTTAACCTCAAAATCAGGGTTCCAGTTTGACAGTACTCTGAAATTTTATTTTATTATTTTACTAGCTGAATACCCATGCTCCACTACGAAAGTATGTGATCGGGCTTGATAAGTCGACACTTACAGCTTGAAAATTAATGAGTAGTTACAATCAGCCTCTCCTCTCCCCTTCTCTCCCTCAGCCTTGCTGGCTTAGATCAACTGTTCTGTAGTGAAGCTGCTTGCTGCTGTGAAAGTAAAACTGAAACTGAAACTCCTCTCCTCTGCTTGTGTTTTGCATTTGGATCAGATTTCCTTTCAGGTGGGGAGGGGGGAGTAGAACTCCTTAGCATCAGAGCGTGTTAATAATAATATAGGAAATACTAATGCTCTGATGGTCAATTTGAAAAATTCTTTCTTAGTGAGCACCTAGAAGCCAAAAGGAACATATGTGGCAAATTTCAAGTTTGTAACCTTTACGGTTCTGGAGATTTTGTGATGATGCATGAGTGGCATTTCGCTTTTATATTTATAGATTTTATTTTACTTTATTTTATTTTACTTTATTTTTTTTTATTTTATTTTATTTTATTTATTTTATTTTATTTTATTATTATTTTATTTTATTTTATTTTATTTTATTTTATTTTATTTTATTTTATTTTATTTTATTTTATTTTATTTTATTATTTTATTTTATTTTATTTTATTTTATTTTATTTTATTTTATTTTATTTTATTTTATTTTATTTTATTTTATTTTATTTTATTTTATTTGCCCATTTTTTGCCCTGGGCAGCTTGCAACAATAAAACAGAGGGGAAATGGTAAAAGAATCCTTGCAATGTCTAAAACTTAAGGATGAGTATGGAAGGGGGCTATTGTGACTTCTCTGCCAGTTTCTCTGTTCCTGTCAGTTTCAATCACTTTCGCTTCTCCTGGAGAGAGGGGGGAGGAGGGGGGAGGGTTGGCCAGCAGCTACTCAGTTTCAGTTATTCCACTCTAGATCTCCTTAGCTGAGTTTCCTTTCTTCTTCCTTGGGGCTATTTCTGATGCCTACGGTTTTTCTTATTTCAAGTAATTTTAACTAAGGAAGCGCCCCAAAGGGAAGTTGGGGGGAGGGGGGAGGGGGGCTACAGAGTCCTACAGAGACACTCCTCCCCTGGTTTTGCTGAAATCTCAGTTGGCGATGCTTTCTGCCTCATGGCAAACTCATGGCTTAGGTCAGTTGGGCATTTGGCAGAGGCAGGCGATGCCGGCCCTCATTTTGGGGAACTGCGAGAAAGGACATTAACTGCGGGGGGGAGGGGGAGGGGGAGGGGGAGGGGAGGGGAGGGGGAGAGGGAAAGAAGAGGAGGGAAGTGGGAGAGGGAGAGGAGGGGAGGGGAGAGGAGAAGAGAAGAGAGGAGAGATGAGGGGAGGGGAGGGGAGAGTGGAGGGGAAAAGGGAAGGGAGAGGACAGGATAGAGGGAGGGAGGGAGAAGAGGAGAGGGAGAAGAGAGGAGAAGAGAGGAGAAGAGGGAGGGAGGGGAAGGGGGAGAGGAAAGCAGAGGAGAAAAGAGGAGAGGAAAGATGAGGGGAGAGGAGAGAGGGAGAGAGGTGAAAGGAGAGGAGAGGACAGAGGGAGGGAGAGGAGGGGGAAGAGGGGAGGGCCTCTTCTCTCCGGCCTTCCCTCCCGTGCCTAATTTAATTCAATTTAATTCTGAATTATGACGACTGAGACCCTAGAGACCCCTCTGGGGTTAAGTCAGCTTAACCCGGGATTCCCTAGAGAGTGACCGGCGCTTCTGCCCCCCCCTCCCCACCCCCAACCGCTCACCTTCCCAGACTTCCAGACATTCACCCCAGCTCCATTCCTTGTAACTCGGGGGTTTTGGGGGGTTTTGGGGGGTTGTTCCTTTTTCTGCGCTTAGCACCATTGCCGAGCAGAGGCTGCCTATGTATTGGGGGGGGGGTCGCGAAGAAAAAGGGGGAGTTCTTGCCAAAGCGGTGCCGGAGCGCCTTGTCTGAAGGCGCGCGGGGAGCGGGGAGGGGGCGCTCCGGCATCTGCGGGTCCAACCAGGGTGGGCTTAGCGCAAGGCGCGCGAAGGGAGGCGGCTCTTTCCCGCCCCTTCCCCGCGCAGCTCCTGCTCCTCCGCGTTGGAAGCCAAGAGCTGCCTCGGGAACCGGCCGCCTCGGCTGCCTTCTTCCCCGCGTCCGGCCGCACACCGGGACCGCTACACCTTCCAGGTGCGATCGGGGCTAGGTTTGAGGGTCTGGCTTGGATTTGGAGTCCCCTCCCCCACTAAACCCGGTCGGGTTTCCCAGAGGAAGGCGGGGTGGGGGAGGAAGGGAGCCCTCTTCCCCGACATCCCCCCCCCAGCCTGGAGGAAAGGGTCAGCCCCCAGCCCCCCCCCTCCCTTTTTCCCCACCGTAGCTTGGAGCGCCAGGGCAGCAAAGGAGCGAGAACCAGGGGCGGAGGGGTGGGTGGAGGGCTTTTGAAGGGAACCGAGCGGGTTTTCCTCCGCCCTTCCATCCCAGGGCATTAAGGCAGATTTGGGGGGGGGGAGGTCTTCGACAGTCCGGCTCCGCGCTCTCCCTGCTCGCTTCTCCCCCGTTCTTCCTCTCCCCCCACGACCCCCCCCCAGCATCCCCCTCCCTCTATTTTCCCGCTTCCCATAGAGACAGGGTGCTTGGCCAACTCGGGGGCGACCCCCTCCCCTTTTCCACCCATTGGTTGGAAGTGCGTTTGGCAAGGACCCGGGTCCAAGAGCCCCTCTCCCGTGGGGGGGGGACCCTCGCCCTTGAATCCCAAGGCGCGCTCCGAAGACTCCCGCCCGCTTAGCGAAGGAGGAGGGCTGAGCCGGCTCCGACGGACGGCCAAGGGGGTCTCCCCGGAGTAGCCCCCCGCCCCGCTGGAGCCGAAGGGGCAGGACCCGAAAAGCCCAAGACCCCGAAGTCCGTGGGTTTGCCGGGTCGCGTTTTTCCTCTCTATTAGGGGACGCAGAGCCGACCCTCCCGCAGGTTTGGGGGGGGTCTTTCTACCCCACCGATCGCGCTATTCCTGGTCTAAAGAATTTTCGACGGGGGTGGGGGTCCCGGGAGGAAAGGCGAGCCGCGATTGGCTGCCTGGCGACGTTCATTTGCATACCCTCGCCTATTAAAAGAGCCGGGGTGGGGAGGGTCCGTCTTAGTAGCCAAAGAAGCGAGGCAGGGCGCAGTCGGAGTAGGTGCCCGCGGGGGAAGGCAGCGCTCCTGGAAACGGGTTCGATGCGGGGCGGGGGCGCACGGCGGACCGGCTCTGGGGAGGATTGACAGCCGGGAAGGGGGCTTGGCTGGCTCGCCCCCTCCTCTTGCCTGCCTGCCTGCCTGCTTGCTTTTCTTCTCTCTCTCTTTCTCTCTTTTTTGCGCTTGGCAGCGAGCGAAGGATGGGCGCCCGCAAAGACAGCGGCTGCCCGGCCGTGCCAAGCCACCCGACGGGCATCCTCTGCCTGGCTTGGCTGCTCCTCGCCTCGGCTGTGGGCAAGACGATTCGCTACCACACCTACGAGGAAGAGCCGCCCGGCACGGTGATCGGGACCTTGGCCGACGAGCTGCCCGTGAAAGGGCCGGCTGGCGGGGAGAGAACTTTCCGGCTGGTGAAGGCGCCGGGCAACGGGTCGCTGGTGCGAGTGCGGGAGCGGGACGGGCAGCTGAGCCTGGGCCCGGAGCGGCTGGACCGGGAGCAGCTGTGCGGCCAGGCGGAGTCGCCCTGCCTGCTGGCCTTCGACGTGCTGAGCCTGGGCGGCCCGGCGGGCGGGGGAGCCTCGCCTTTCCGCCTGGTGCACGTGGAGCTGGAGGTGCGGGACCTGAACGACCACGCGCCGCGCTTCCCGCAGCCCGCCGTGGCCCTGGAGGTGTCGGAGAGCGCGGCGCCCGGCACCCGCCTGCCGCTGCCCCTGGCGCACGACCCGGACGCCGGCTCCAACGGGCTGCAGAGCTTCGCCCTCTCGCCGGGCAGCCCCTTCGGCTTGGAGGCGCAGCGGCGCGCCGACGGGCTCCGCTGCGCCGAGCTGGTGCTGCTGCGCGAGCTGGACCGGGAGGCGCAGGCCGGCTACCGGCTGGAGCTGGTGGCCAAGGACGGCGGGAGCCCCGCGCGCTCGGGCACGGCCACGCTCAGCGTGCGCGTGCTGGACGCCAACGACAACGCGCCCGCCTTCCCCCGGGGCGCGCTCCTGACCCTGGAGCTGCCCGAGGACGCGCCGCCGGGCGCGCTGCTTCTGGAGCTGGACGCGGCCGACGCCGACGAGGGCGCCAACGGGCAGCTGCTCTACGCCTGGGGCAGCCAGGTGCCCCCCGAGGCCCGCCGCCTCTTCAGCCTCGACCCGCTCTCGGGACGCCTGGCCCTGCGCGCCCCCGTCGACTACGAGCTGCAGCGCACCTACGAGCTGGACGTGCAGGTGAGCGACCGGGGCGCCAGCCCGCTGGCCGCCGCCTGCAAAGTGGTGGTGCGCCTGCTGGACGTCAACGACAACGCGCCCGCCGTGGCCATCAGCGCCCTGGGCGCCCCCGCGGGACCCGAGGCTGCGCGGGGGCAGCAGCAGGAGGAGGAGGAGGAGGCCGGCTGGGCGGCGGTGAGCGAGGCGGCGCCAGCCCAGAGCCTAGTGGCGCTGGTCAGCACCTCGGACAGCGACGCGGGCGCCAACGGCCAGGTGCGCTGCGCCCTCCTGCCCGCGCCCCACCAGCCCTTCGCCCTGCAGCGGGCCTACGACGCCGCCAGCTACCTGGTGCTGACCACCGGCGCCCTGGACCGCGAGCGCGTGGCCGAGTACAACCTGACGCTGGTGGCCGAGGACCTGGGCTCTCCCCCGGCCAAGACCGTCCGCTCCTTCACCGTCCGCGTGGCCGACGAGAACGACAACGCCCCGCGCTTCGCCAAGGCGCGCTACGAGGTGGCCTTGCCGGAGAACAACCCCCCAGGGGCCTACCTGACCACCGTGGCGGCCTCCGACCCTGACTTGGGACCCAACGGCAAGGTGACCTACCGCCTGCTGGACAACCAAATCATGGGTGCCTCTATCTCCACCTACGTTTCGGTAGATCCAGGCACAGGAGCTATCTACGCCCTCCGGACTTTCAACTATGAGATCCTGAAGGAGATGGAGTTGTCCATCCAAGCTACAGATGGAGGATCTCCTTCGCTTTCCAGTACAGCCTTGGTCAAGGTACGGGTGATGGACCAAAATGATAACGCTCCGGTCATTACTTCTCCTGCGCTCACCAACGGGTCTCTTGAAATTGGGGTCTCCAGCAGAGCTTCCCGAGACTCCCTGGTTGTCCACATCAAAGCCAGAGATGCAGACGAGGGCACCAGCGCAGAGCTGAGCTTCACTTTCTCAGAAGATCCCCAGCAACAGGAAAGATCCCTGGATCTTTTTGCCATCAACCAGAAAACGGGAGAGGTCACACTCCGGAGGAGCTTATCTGAAGAACAGCTGGGCCAAGTCTACCACTTGCTTCTCACCGTGGCTGACAATGGGCTGCCACCTCTCTCCACCACCGTGGTGGTCAACTTCCTGGTGACTTCATCACTGCCTCCCTCTAGTGGACAGGAGTCCGTGGCCAAGCCCAGCTCTTGGGAAGACCAACCTTTGCAATGGGATGTCCCCTTAATCGTCATCATTATCCTGGCTGGGAGTTGTACGTTGCTCCTGGTGGCCATCATCAGCATCGCCACCACGTGCAATCGGCGTAAGAAAGAGAAGAAGGTGGTCTTGGAGGAACCTCTCGACGCTTCTCATCTGGAGAAGGGGCATGAGGAGGAAAGCCCAAGTGACGGTGCCCTCCATCCCTCCAGTCCTCGCTTCGACGTCCATTCCTTCCCCAGCAAATCTTCTTTCGCCAGTCCCGAGCCCTCTCCGGCCAGTGAAGATATCCCAGCGTCTGAGAACAGCCGAGAAACCAACAGCCTCTATGACAGCCAGAGCCGACTCCGAGGAGCAAACGCAGAGGTAACCTTCTACACCTTGGTGGAGAGAAGGAAAATTACCTTACTGGTTGCACCTTAACTTACCTCTGAAGGTCAAATAAGTAATTAATAACAAGGCAGGAACATAGTTACTCATCAGCCTGCTGAGAGATTTATCCAACGCAACTCGAGTGTGTTATAATTTGAGGTATTAGCCATCCAGGTGGGTTATCTAGCTTCAAGGGGTTTGAAAGTCACATACAGGTAGTCCTCAACCTACGACTGCAATTGAGCCCCAAATTTCTGTCGCTAAGTGAAACATTGGTTTGTTTCTTGGCCCTCCTTGTTAAGTGAATCCACCACGATCATTAATTTAGTAACATGGTTGTTAAGTGAATCTGGTTTCCCCGTGGTGAGAAGGTCACAAAAGTGACCAGGACACTGCGACCGTCATAAATGTGAACCAGTTTGCCCAGTGTCTGAATTTGGATCACATGACCCTGGGGATGCTGCATCGGTCGTAAGTGTGAAAAACGATCATAAGTCCCCTTTATCAGCATCGAACGGTCGCTAAATGAACTGTTGTAAGTCAAGGACTACCTGTATTTGGGGGGGGGGTCCCTTGGGGCTATGGATTAGCTTTTTGATTATTATTATTTTCAATTAGTTTTCATTTATGAAATGCACGAGCTGCCCAACTTACCTCAATAAGGTGAGTGTATAAAATTCTTTATTGGCCAAGCGTGATTGGACACACACAGAATTTGGTCTTTGGTGCTTAAGCTCTCAGTGTACATCAAAGGTATAAGTGATAAATCATGATCCTAGTTGTCATAAATACATTCTTAGACTTATAGATCACTTTGCGGATGCTTTACAGCCCGTAAAAATACAGTCATCATAAATCATAAGGTACAACACTTAGTGGTAGAATCAACATAAATCGTCCTAGGAAACTAAATAAAACAATACAAATCGTAAAGATACAAGCCACAAAGTTGTAGTCAGAAGTAGAAAAGGAGACAGGCAATAGGAAAGACAAGAAGAATATTAATACAGTCTTACTAAATATATTATCCATAGTTAACGTTCTTTCTTCTGACAATAACTGTGCCTTTTCTTTTTGTGTGTGTGTCTCTTTCTCCAACCCACCATCTCCCTCCCTGTTGCCCCTTCCAGTCTTACACTTCCACCCCTAGTTACAGCAAAGAACCAGCGGCCCCGGTCCCTATTTGGAAGGGCCACTCCTTCAACACTTTATCCGGCAGGGAAGGAGACAAATTCAGCGGGAAAGACAGCGGCAAAGGGGACAGTGACTTCAACGACAGCGATTCCGACATCAGCGGAGATGCTCTTAAGAAGGACCTCATCACCCACATGCAGAACGGTAAAGATTTCTTTCAAACCCCCCACCCCACTTAGCGGAGCGACCATGTCACCGAGACATCAAAGGGTTTCTTCTAAAAACCGAGCGGGATGTTCATTTGCAAATCACCTCTAATGACCTAAATATTCATCATCCATTCGGGGAATGCTCCTTCAAAGCTAGGAACACGCAGAGCTGCGGCCTGTGCTGTTCTTCTTAGCCACTAGCGAGATCTCTTGGGGTCTTGGGCACCCATGGGGCAGAAGATACCACATGTGTCCGCCCCGCTGGAACAGATTCATTTTAATTAAATATTGCGTTATCCTGCTCGCGAGAGACAGATGTGCCTTTCCCTGCTACGCTCCTTTGAGGCTTAGAGATGGTGACTCATAAAAGGTCACCAAGAAAGCTACATGGTTGAGTAGAGATATGAACTTGGTTTGCTTGGCTCTAGTAAAATACATGGTTTTGAGTAGAGATGTTGGCTTGGTTTGCTTGGCTGTAGCAAAATACATGGTTTGAGTAGAGATGTGAGCTTGGTTTGCTTGGCCCTAGTAAAATACATGGTTTGAGTAGAGATGTTGGCTTGATTTGCTTGGCTCTAGTAAAATACATGGTTTTGAGTAGAGATGTAAGCTTGGTTTGCTTGGCTCTAGTAAAATACATAGTTTTGAGTAGAGATGTGAGCTTGGTTTGCTTGGCTGTAGTAAAATACATGGTTTGAGTAGAGATGTTGGCTTGGTTTGCTTGGCTCTAGTAAAATACATGGTTTTGAGTAGAGATGTAAGCTTGGTTTGCTTGGCTGTAGTAAAATACATGGTTTGAGTAGAGATGTTGGCTTGGTTTGCTTGGCTCTAGTAAAATACATGGTTTTGGGTAGAGATATGAGGCTATTTGCTTGGCTTTGGTAAAAAACATGGTTTTGCAAGATCTAACCTGGGTTGGCCCCCAAGGATGGGCTCCAGCACAAGTCCAAAAGCTCAGAAGACTAAATCTCTGGTCCCGTTGACCGACCCAAATTGGATCTTGCGACATTATCTTGGGACACGTATATTTGCCTTCGTTCATAGATGGTTTCGTTTCCAAGTCAGATTAGCAGATGGATTCATTGCAACGGCTGATTTCTCCACTGTTTGGTCACTGTTGAAAATGGAAGGCATTTTTAGACCGTTGAAAACGGAAGGCCCTCTTAGAGTAGAGACCAGTTTTTTCTTCGTAGATAAAAGGGGGAAATTGCAACTGGAAACATGCACAGTGAAAAGAAAACACTGTGTTAGACTAGAACAATCTCTCTCAACCTTGGCCATTCCAGATGTGTTGTCTTCTACTCCTGGAGCATAACAATTTGGTGGGAATTGATCCACATGTCTAGAAATTGCAACAGTGAGAAACCGTAGGTTGGAGGAACCTGGTTTTCTGCAGTTGTTGGATTTCACTTGGCGTGGTCCTTGATCGGTAGCAATGCAGGCTGAGTTGGACGAAAGCTGGAATCCCAACCACAGCTAAAGGGCCACAGATTGTCCACTTCTGCTTTTAACTTCCCTGAAAGCTGTTGTGATGTTCAAGCTGAAATGAGAAACGTGGACCAAAGAGATGTGGTTTAGTCTGATGAAAGTCACAAGATCACCTGATCCAGTTATCATTGCTTTGCATAGCCTACTTCTACTTTTCATGGATCTTACAGTAAAACTAGGAAGGCAGATATTATTCCATTTCATTCTGAGCTTCCATAGGTGTACAGGTCGCCCTCAACCTACGACCATTTGTTTTACAGTCGTCCAAAGTTACATTGCTGAAAAAAAAAGTGACTTACAATGGGTCCTTGCACTTACGACCATCCCAGCATCCACATTGCAATCATCAGCATTGCAATTACAGCCGTCTCCGTGGTTACGTGATCAAAATTCGGGCGCTTGGAAATTATTATGCAGTTATTACACACTGGGGTCTTTTGATGGTTGGTTACAACTTTCCCAGGCTTCCGACAAGCAAAATCAGTGACGAAAGATGGATTTGCATAACGACCATGTGATTCACTTAAAGACATGACCAAAAGAAGCTTGCAAAATTGAGCCCCATTCCCTTAACGCTTAACAGCCCCGCATTGCTTAGTGAAGGAAATTGTGGTTGTGTGTTGAAGATTGCTTGTAAAGTATATCCCTAGATAATTTGCTCAGTTTTCAGGCCAGTTCTGTTTTATTCCCTGGTTCTTTTCATTTGGCTTTTATTTGTCCATTGTTACTCCCATCCATGCTCATTTTTTCCCACCTTGGGGAACTTAGAAGGAACAAATACAGAGATATATAAAACACTACCACAATGCTACCAAAAAAGCAAGTTATTTTAACCATATTTACATTTTTTAAAATTGCTTTGGATTAGTTTCCCCGGTCAAGAGCTTCTAGAAGCGATGAGAATTGTAGGCTGATATATGTTGAGGACAGTAGGAGTGGTGCAGTGGCCTTGAGGTGGAGCTCTCACCTCACAATCAGGAGTCTGTGAGTTCAATCCTAGGTGGAGGCAGATATTTCTCTCTCGGGGCACGATGAGAATGTATCTGCCGAATAGAACTCCGTATTGGTGACAGGAAGGGCAACCGGCCAGTAAACACTCTGCTAGTTCCATTCAGTTGCCCAGACTCCACCCCGCAAGGGATTATGGGGTCGTTAAAAGACGATGATGATGTGTTGAGGACAGGAGATTTTGGAGAAAGTAGATTATTTACTTTGAGAAGCTAATTTTGGATATTTACACCCTCAACTCTAGGCTACATGCTTCCTTCTTTCCCTCCTCCCAAATTAAAGGAACAGAACCATTTAATTACACAGAATTGGTCAATATTGTTTCCTGAGAATTTAGCAATCTTATCTAGATGGCGGCCAAATGATGGTAGAATATTGATAATGTTACAGATATTTTCATGTGTGAAAGATCATGTACCTAACCATACCTTTTCCTCAACATGGATGGTTGAAGTCTCCATTACAGGAAGTGCTCGCCTTACAACCACAATCGAGGCCAACAATTTCCATTGCTAAGCGAGACCGTCATTAAGTGAGCTTTGTCCCATTTTTACGACCTTTCTTGCCATGGTTGCTAAGCGAATCTCTGCAGTTGCTAAGCGAATCCAGTTTCCCCACTGACTTCAATTGGGTGAGCCCAGGACCCTGCAACTGTCATAAGTACGAGCCAGTTTCCCCCGTCCGAATTTTGATCACGTGACCGTGGGGATGTTGCAACGGTGGTGCGAGAAATGGTCATAAATCTATTTTTTCAGGGCCGTTGTAACTCTGAACAGTCATTCAGCGAATGGCTGTGAGGCAAGAACTATCAGTAATGGCATGAGAAAACATTTAGGCAAGAAAAACAAAATGCACAGGGACAGTATATGTGGTACCTTGCTCAACAGTAGTAACTGTGAGAGGGATCTTGGAGTCCTAGTGGTCAACCATTTAAATATGAGCCATCCGTGTGCAGCAGCTGCCAAAAAAGCTAACACAGTTCTAGGCTGCATTAACAGAGGGATAGAATCAAGATCACGTGAAATGTCAATACCACTTTATGATGCCTTGGTAAGGCCACACTTGGAATAATGCATTCAGTTTTGGTCGCCACAATGCAAAAAGGATGTTGAGATAATTAGGGGACTGGAGGCTAAAACATAGGAAGAACGGTTGCAGGAACTGGGTATGTCTAGTTTAATGAAAAGAAGGACCAGGGGCGATATGATAGCAGTGTTCCAATATCTCAATGTTGCTACAAAGAAGAGGGAGTCAAACTATTCTCCAAAGCACATGAGGGCAGGACAAGAAGCAATGGGTGGAAACTAAACAAGGAGAGAAGCAACCTGAACTAAGGAGAAATTTCCTCACATTTAGAACAATTAATCAGTGGATCAGCTTGCCTCCAGAAGTTGTGAATGCTCCAACACTGGAAGTTTTTAAGAAGAGATTGCATAACCATTTGTCTGAAGTGGTGTAGGGTTTCATGCCTAAGCAGGGGGTTGGACTAGAAGACCTCCAAGGTCCCTTCCAATTCTGTTGTTGTTGTTGTTGTTGTTGTTGTTGTTGTTGTTGTTGTTGTTATTATTATTATTATTATTATTATTATTATTATTATTATTATTATTATTATTATTATTATTATTATTATTATTATTATTATTATTATTATTATTATTATTATTAAGCTCTGGTTCTTTGCAATTTTGGGACCAGTCAATCCATTTGAAAATGGGCTTCTGCTATCCGTTGAGGAAGAAGGTCGTTGATGCATTAATGACGCAAATCTGGATATAATTTGTCTCGCTGACTACATAAATATATGGACTTTGAACAGAATAAAAATTAAATAACTGCACTTTTATTGGATCCCGCTTGAGATGTTTGCTCTTATCTTATGATTTATCAATAAGATAGCAGCTTCTTAATTCCTGCTGGATCTCTGGCAACTGTGATCCATCCAAATTAAACCTGCAGGAGGACCTCAGTTCAGGGGTAAAATTCAAAAATTTTCCCTACCGGTTCTGTGGGTGTGGCAGGGGAAGGATACTGCAAAATCCCCATTCCCACCCCACTCTGGGGCCATCCAGAGGTGGTATTTGCCAGTTCTCCAAACTACTCAAAATTTCCGCTACCGGTTCTGCAGAACCTGTCAGAACCTGCTGAATTTCACCCTTGTCTCAGTTGCCAGATATCCAGCAGGAATGGAGTCATCTCCATTCCTAGCCACCTTCTTCTGAATCAAAATGGCGGCTCCTTCATCCCAAATGCCAGAATATAATTGATTTTTCTTTGCAGGTGTGTGTGTGTGTGTGTGTGTGTGTGTGTGTGTGTGTGTGTGTGTGTGTGTGTGTGTGTGTGTGTGTGTGTGTGTGTGTGAATTCGGGACAAATTTGCTATGAGATGTAAGTGGGAGTGTTCATCCTACTTGGAATTAATAAAGGAGAATACACATAGTCCTCGACGTACGACCACAACGGAGCCCGAAATTTGTGTCGCAAAGTGAGACAATTTGCTAAGTGAGTTTTGCCCCCTTTTGCGACCTTTCTTGCCACCATCGTTAAGTGAATCACTGCAGTTGTTAAGTGAATCTGGCTTCCCCATTGATTTGGCTTGTCGGAAGTTTGCAAAAGGGGATCACGTGACACACACACTCCGGGACACTGAAACGGTCATAAGTATGAGCCAGTTGCCAAGCATCTGAAGTTTGATCACATGTCCATGAGGACGCTACAAAGGTTGTAACTGTGGAAAACGGTCATAAGTCACTGTTTTCAGTGCTGTTGTTACTTTGAACGGTCACTAAATGAACTGCTGTAAGTCAAGGACTACCTGTATTTATAGTTCAGGGTTGAATGAGGGGTCCTTGTGGCTCCATGAGCTGGGTTGTTTTCTTGCAGACGTTTCATGACCCAACTAGGTAACATTATCAGTGCCAGCGATGATGATATATAATGCTAGCACTGATGATGTTACCTAGTTGGGTCATGAAATGTCTGTAAGAAAACAACCAAGCTCAGAGAGCACCAAGAACCCCATAGTCCTCCTCCTCCTCCTCCTCTTCCTCCTCCTCCTCCTCCTCCTCCTCTCTATATACACCCCTTCCTTCTAGCACTGATGATGTTACCTAGTTGGGTAATGAAACATCTACAAGAAAACAATCCAGATCAGAGACCACCAAGAACCCCATAGTCGTGGTCGTCGTCCTCCTCCTCCTCTCTGCTTACCTCCCTCCCTTTAGCCCTGATGATGTTACCTAGTTTGGTCATGAAATGTCTGCAAGAGAACAACCCAGCTAAGAGAGCCCCAAGGACCGCTCCTTGCAATTCCTAACATGGTTCCTTGTGTCGCTTGGCCTTTTGGTCTCTTGCATTGGTGTTCGCACCTCTTACTTTGTCGCTTGCCTTTTTTCTAGGTTTGTGGGCTTGCACCGCTGAATGCAAACTCCTGGGCCATTCAGACCGATGTTGGAGTCCCTCCTGTGCCCAGACCAACTCTCACACATCCCCCCACCCCAAAACCCAGCTCTCAACCTTCTGCAGAACCACATCCTTGCCCCGAGACACGCTCCATCGCGACCACTTCTATCCCGCCCAGCTGCCCAAGACGGTGGGGTTGCAGAGTGTCTACGAGAAGGTTCTCCACCGGGATTATGACAGGACAGTGACCCTGAGGTCCCCTCCTCATCCAGGGAGATTGCCCGACCTTCAGGAGATCTCGGTACCTTTATATGAGTCTCCTTCTCACCATTATTTAGGTTCTCCTTCCGAGACCAGCAAGAAGGTTTGAATTTCTTCCAGCCCTTGATACACGTGAATGCTAGACCACTAGCCCACTTTGAGGAAACAGACCAGAACTTCTATTTCCAAAAGGCTGCATTGGTGGGGATGTTTGTTCTCTTCCTCCTTTGAAGCAGGACAGTGACCCTGAGCATGTGCAAAGTGTCTCTCCCACCACTTGGTGACTCACTTCATCTCTCCCAAGAATTCCAGGGGGAGGGGGAAGACTTTTTATATCTCTTTTGATAAAGGAAACATTGCTTTCATTCTTTCCATCCCCATCTACAAATGGACTTAGAAACATTCAAACTTCCCCAAGATATTGTTAACTGGGTTTGATGATGTATATAAGTTTAAGTAAAACGTGCCTTAAAATACAATAATGTGTATATGTACAAATATACTGTACATGCATATCACCTATGGAGGAAAAAATGATGTGTCTGTGTATATTTGTACATGCAGTGGTGGGTTCCTACCAGTGCGGTCCACTCTATAGCACTGGTAGCGGCCCGCTGTGACGTCACAGTACTGGTGCGGTCAGTTGCCGGTGCCTGGGTGCCGCCACTTTTTTTAAAAAAAATTAAATTTTTTTTAAAAAATTACTTCTGCGCATGCCCAGAAGCCGAGCTTCTGTCACTGCGCATGTGCTGCCTTCCTACCCCACAGTGAATCCAAGCAGGGGAGGATGGCTGAGGGAGTGCGTGAGACGCTGAAAGAACGGGCGGCAGGAGCTATCTCCATTCCCCTCCTTTCAGCAGTCCGAGAAGCCACGAACGCGCAGTGATGGTCCCAGGCATTTTCGCATGTTCGAGGCTTGTCAAGCTGCTGAGGGGAGGGGGAACAGGCAACAGGAGCCTAGGATCATCGAATGGGGAGAAACATTCAGGTCGGACGGAGCCTCCTAGAAGAACCGCTGCCGCAGTCTTGCTGCTCCCGCTGCGAGGGGCTGCGTTGCGGGTGGGCAATGCTCCCCCCGCTTCTCCGGCCGCTGCTAAGCTCCCGAAGCCCATGCCTACCCGGTCACATGGCTGGCAAGACACACCCACAAAATAAGCCACGCCCACAGAGTGGTAGTAAAAAAATTAGGAACCTGCCCCTGTGTACATGCATACACCTGAATTACATGCATAAACATGTATGTGTTGTACAGATAGACAATGATGTGTAAATTAAGTTGTTGGGGAAAAAATTCCAATTGCATTGGTACTGTTTGATATTTGCAAACAAAAATTTCTTGTTAATGTAATTTTTATGAAATGTGCAGTATTTAACCATTTTCCTGATGTTCCTGCTTAGTTTTCCCTCACATTCCTCACTTTTTTTTTCTGTATATCATGTAATGTACTGTTTGTACATAGAGAAATATTCTATTTTTATATAATAAAACCTGGAGGATCAAATATTCTTTCCAAGGGAAATATTTAAAAAGATACATTCGGAAAAAGGAAAAGAGAGACAGAGAAAGCCGTTAATTGCTTAGGAATCCATGTTTAATGTTAGTTAAGCAATTGCTTGTTGTAAGAAAGACTGCTTTGCCAAGTGTGTGTTGTGTTTCTGAAGTCCATGGTGAGCTTCGAGCTAAATGTGGATTAATTATTCTGTTGTCACTTTGTATAAAGCACTAATAAAGGTTATGTGTCAGAGGGTTTTGAATATCATGATTCAATGGCCTCAGCAGATAAAATTATTTTTGCCTAGGGAAACCGAGAGTCTTGAAAGCCATCATAGAAATAATAGCTTCAAACTTTAGATATATTCACCTCTTGCATTCTTAGAGGTCACGCAATGAACTGCAACATCCTACAGGCCATTCAAAAAAAGGTAGCTCATGTTTAGAAATAACCAATTGTTCCTCTGATTGTGCGTTCTGATTTGATGTTACTCAAATCAGGAAATTATTAGGTTTGGGGGAGACGTGATATCAGTGTTCCAGTATTTGAGGGGCTGCCACAAAGAAGACAGGGTCGACCTATTTTCCAAAGCACCTGAAGGCAAGATGAGAAACAACGGACGGAAGCTAACCAAGGAGGGAAGCTACCTAGAACTAAGGAGAAAATTCCTAACAGTGAGGACAATCAATCAGTGGAACAACTTTCCTTTAGAAGTTGTGGTTGCTCCATCACTGGAGGCTTTCAAAAGAGGTTGGACAATTATTTATCTGAAATGGTATGGATGCTCAAGCAGAGTGTTGAACTAAAAGACCGCCAAGGTCCCTTCCAACTCTTATTAAGAGCTGAGGTGGCGCAGTGGTTAGAGTGCAGCACTGCAGGCTACTTCAGCTGACTGCTAGTTCAGCTGTTCAAATCTCACCGGCTCAAGGTTGACTCAGCCTTCCATCCTTCCGAGGTGGGTAAAATGAGGACCCAGATTGTTGGGGGCAATATGCTGAACTCTGTAAACCGCTTAGAGAGGGCTGGAAAGCACTATGAAGCGGTATATAAGTCTAAGTGCTATTGCTATTGCTATTATTATTCTATGTTCTATGTTCCTCACCTTAACCATTCATGCTGGCTGAATATGTTTGACTAGTGGCAGATAGATAGATAGATAGATAGATAGATAGATAGATAGATAGATAGATAGATAGATGGATGGATGGATGGATGGATGGATGGATGGATGGATGGATGGATGGATGGATGGATGGATGGATGGATGGATGGATGGATGGATGGATGGATGGATGGATGGATGGATGGATGGATGGATGGACGGATGGACGGACAGATGATAGGAAGAAATAGATGGATGGTAGGTAGGTAGGTAGGTGGGTAGAGACAGACAGATAGACGATAGGTAGATAGATGATAGGATAGATAATAGATAGATAGATAGATAGATAGATTGATTGATTGATTGATTGATTGATTGAGTGATTGAGTGATTGATCGATCGATCGATCGATCGATCGATCGATCGATTGATTGATTGATTGATTCATAGATGATAGATAGATAGAAAGATAGATGATAGATAGATAGATGGATAGATAGATAGAAGACAGATGAGAGAGAGATGGGCAGATGGATGGATGGATGGATGATTGGATGGTAGATGATACAGACAGACAGACAGACAGACAGACAGACAGACAGACAGACATGATAGAGATACACACAATCAGAGTGTTTTGAAAGGTTGGGTAAACCTTAGCTCCAACTTGAGCAGAACACTATTTTGAATGAGATCCAATTGGCAGGACCCTTTGATTTATATCCTGAAAAAATATCCATCCATTTCTTATCCTTGGATGACTGGAGGACTGGGAACGATGCCCCTATCTTCAAAAAGAAGCGGGGGAAAGGAACCAGGAAATTACAGACCAATCAGACATTACTTGTTGAGAAGACCCGCCAAGTCAACCATCTGCCAGTAACTTGAAAATGCAGATACTTCCCTTGAGTGCAATTCTCAGTAGAGGGTTGGACCCCATAGAAAAAGATCTGACTCTTGACGAGTCCCAGTAAGAATGAACCTGCTCATGTATTGTCTTCTGGCTGGCCAATACGGCTGAGAACGTTGTGATTTGATAATATGCTCCATAGCTGTCACCTGTGTTCTTCTGATTAATTGTAAATTACTTATAGGAGAAGGAGAGGCCAAGCCTGGAGGTGGAGTCAAGAGAGAAATCAGCCTAGAGTCTCTACGGGAGGAGAGGAGGGGAGGGGAGAAGAAGGGAGGAGAAGGGAAGGGAAGGGAAGAAAGAAGAGGAGACGAGACGAGACGAGACGAGGAGAGGAGGGGAGGGGAGGAGAGGAGAGGAGAGGAGGGGAGGGGAGGGGAGGGGAGGAGACGAGACGAGACGAGATGAGACGAGATGAGACGAGACGAGACGAGATGAGACGAGAAGAAGAGAGGAGAGGAGAGGAGAGGAGAGGAGAGGAGAGGAGAGGAGAGGAGAGGAGGAGAAGAGGAGAGGAGAGGAGAGGAGAGGAGGAGAAGAGGAGAGGAGAAGAGAGGAGAGGAGGGGAGGAGAGGAGAGGAGAGGAGGAGAAGAGAAGAGAGGAGAGGAGAGGAGAGGAGAGGAGAGGAGAGGAGGAGAAGAGAAGAGAGGAGAGGAGAGGAGAGGAGAGGAGGAGAAGAGAAGAGGAGAGAAGAGAAGAGAATTCTTTATTGGCCAAGTGTGATTGGAAACACAAGGAATTTGTCTTTGATGAGAAGCTGTCAGTGTACATAAAAAAAATACATTCATCAATACAGATACAACACTTACTGATAGTTAGGTCTGTTTCATTGAGAAAACCCCCCTTTTTCTCCCCCAAACTTGTAGGGCAAACATAATAAATCATAATTATTGGAGGCAGACTGCATTCCAGTGAAACAGTGACAAGGGACAGCATCCATGTTTACTGTTGTTGTTGTTTTAAACCCGAAAATCTAACCTGCGTTTGCATTATTTTCCAGTAACGAACAAGAAATTCTCATTTTGGAAACAAATCCCCAAAACCTCGTTTGTTCTTCTGCAAAAGCAAAGTCATATTTTTTCCCGCCACCGACACTGAATCATAAACCAGCCTGGAGCCCTTCTTTTGATAATGAACTGATTTTTTTCCTTCCCGAACTCTGTAATACCAACATGTGCGGAGAAGCTATAAAAATCAAGGTTTAATGCTGTTTGTAGATTACAGTCTAGGAATAAAATAGCCCAAGAAAATGTATCTTTGGGCCGTGATTTTGATCTTGTTGACAGCTTCTTTCATTACTATTATATAGGGTGTGTGTGTGTGTGTGTGTGTGTGTGTGTGTGTGTGTGTGTGTGTGTGTGTGTGTGTGTGTGTTAACAAATGTACGGTTCAATAAAACTCCTGAGCCATTTTTGTCCCTTCTGTTTATATCGTGGAATTACTTGGTGCCAAGTAGACTTCTTTTATCATTTGCAAGATCCTTTCAATCACCTTGAAGAGAGCTGAGATTAAGTCCTGTAGTAGTTGGGGTTAAGTCTCCTAGTAAGAGGAACATTTTCCAAGGTTAGTTCCTTGGAATAGGAGCTGAGAAGGTGTTCTGACCCAGCCTTAGCGGAAGCAAGAAACAGACGCCTTGTCACGAAAAACCCCTCTTTACTTATCTCCTGTGAATTACTGGCATTCCCACACCGAAAAGTCCAGGCAATATTCCTTCAAGGAGTTAACTGCAGTAACAGACCATATCAGTTCCTTGCAATAATTGCCAGGCCGTGAGCTCCCAGCCGAAAGGCTGCAAATTTGGTTCTGGCAAGCAGTCTTTGTGGCATGAAACACAATGAGCAAAATCTTCAGAAATACGAACTGTTGTCTCCTACAACAACCATTCTCCTGTCCTTCTATTTATTCCCCAGCCAGGGAGGGGCCATTCAGTGTCCACATGTGCTTTGCTTCCCGAGTCGACTCCTTGTCCTTCATTGTTCTCCTCTCCTAACAGCTCTGCGCATACGTGCATCTGGAACTGGAGCTGAGGTGGCGCAGTGGTTAAAAGCAGCACTGCAAGTTCAGCTGACTGCAAGTTCAGCTGTTCAAATCTCACCAGGCTCAAGGTTGACTCAGCCTTCCATCCTTCCGAGGTCGGTAAAATGAGGACCCAGATTGTTGGGGGCAATAGGCTGAACTCTGTAAACCACTTAGAGAGGGCTGTAAAGCACTATGAAGCGGTATATAAGTCTAAGTGCTATTGCTATTGCTATTGGAACAGACCCCAGCTGTTCTTCCTCCTCACTCATACCAGCCTCCAAAGGCAGCTGCCTCTCTGGTGGCTGGGAAATGTCGGGCGGCCCTGGCTCTATCTTTGCATCCAACACAGAGCATCCATCAGAGACTTCCCCAGACTCCAGCAATGGCCCAAGTTCCTCCCCAACCTCCTCATCATCCGAGTCTGGCGGGCCACGACATAAGGGCTTCACAGGATAGATTGGGGAGTTAACCCCTAGTAATAACACATTATATTATAATGTGTTCTGTCCCCACGGGTATGCCCCCAAAATAAGATGCACAAGAAGGAATTGGAAACAATATTGTTTTACTGCAAATAAATTCTTAGCTAGAGTTGAGTCTTTTGAAAAGAATATCAGTCATTCACAAAGTCTTTCCAGTATTTGGCTAGAGTCTCAGAGAGCAATTAAGGAGTCTTATCTCACCTCATGGAGGTTTTGGCAGAAATCCAAACTCTCATTAATCACAGGAAAAATGTTAACTGTTGATAATCCGAGCTGCAGATACAAGAGCAAAATGCTGAAACCACAGAACGGGGTTGTTCTCTGCAACGAAGCCCCTCGTGACAGACCCTTAAATACCCTCAGGACATGGTCAAGCCCTGCATTACTACTCACGAGGAAGCCTCCTCCTGATTAGCCACTCATGTCTCTTTGAGAACCTGCGTGCTCTGGCATCCAGAAGAGCCTCCTCCTCTTTTCCTGAGTCACTAATCTCAGGAGATGCATCAGGTTCTGATTGTTCGCCAGCCTCTGACCCCACGTCCTCTTCACTCTTCGTCTCTGGTGCCAGGAACACCGGTCTTCTGTACTGCACCCTCACTACCTCCGAATCCTCGGGATCGGCTGCTAATTGCCCTGGACTCGACCTGGCCACAACACTAATGTATATAATATAATATAATAACACATTATATTATAAACCCAGCGCTATGCCGTCTCATTTAGCCATGTTTTCAAGCCGTGTGCATGTGTGCAAGCCATGTGCGAGCAAAGCGCATGCGCAGAAGGCCGCACACCTGTGCTGAAGGCGTGCAACCAACCAAAGCGAGCATGCGCGCGCTGGGTGAACCGGTAGGGAAGTTCTGAGAATCCCATCTCTGGACAGACCCCTTTTCTTTCAAGGCCGGGTCTTTTTTTATTTTCCCTTCTCTAGACCTCTTGAAAGAAAACTGACTTCTCCAGTTGATCAGTTGCTAATTAACTCTGTTCAATTTCCCACCCGCTGGCTTCACTTGACTGCTCTCCACACACGGAAGGCTTGCGAGACAAACAAAACAAGCCAGATCAGTCTTGGATGTGTACAGGGCTGGATAGGATTCAGAGATGGAAAACCTCCGTCTTCAAGCACTCAAGGATAACTGAGTTCACAGCAAGCCATCTTGCTTTCAAGCACCGGTTATCAAAGGCCTTATTATACCACGTGGGGAGAAAAACAGCCGATTCTTTGCTTGTAAAAGGTCTGCCCTTTGTAACCTTCCAACATCTTCCTGTTTTACCAAGAAACCCTGCTGGTTCCTGGTGTAAGTTTTTTTTTAATCTTTCTCCTGTTTTGCAAGCAAGCATCCTCTTTTCTTCCTCCGTTGCATGGCAGGAAGGTCTTTGGAAACCTCCCAGAGAAGGATCTCACGTAGGGAATCCTTCCCTGCCTCTGAACTGCTTCCCTGCTGAACAGTCTTGGTGGATGCCGTGAGGACAGTGGTGGGATTAAAAAAAATTACTACTGGTTCTGTGGGCGTGACTTGGTGGATGTGGCAGAAGGATACCGCAAAATCCCCATTCCCTCCCCACCCCATTAACCTGCTTTCCACCTCTGTTCTCGTGCGAAGGGCAACAAAAGAAGACCCAGTTGATCAGCTGGGAGGCAGCAATAGACCACTACGCCGATCAGCTGGGAGGCTGGGAGGCAGCAAATAGATCGATTGAGTGCCCCAGCCTTACAGGCTAGGCCACCCTGCAGCCTCCTGGGAGCCAAAATGGGGCACGTAGGGACTACTGGAAGGGGCGGGATGGGCGGAGGCAGGGCCAGCCAGAGGTGCTATTGCTGGTTCTCCGAACTAGTCAAAATTTCCGCTCCCAGTTTGCCAGAATCGGTCCAAACTGGCTGAATACCATCTCTGTGTGGGGGTGAGTGGCAGCTCTTTGAACCTCCTCTACCACAGATACCGGTAGATAAAGCGGCTTAAAATCAATTCAGGGAAAGACTTGCTCTCCTCTCAAAGGGAAATTGTTTCTTAATGAGAGGTCGTTGGAAGGGTTGAGTTCAGGGGTGGGTCCTAACTTACCTCGCTGCTGGTTCATTTCCTCCCACACCACATGGGCGTGCCTCGTGGGCGCGTGTGTGCTTTGCATGCGCGCGCATATGCATTGCTGAAAAATAAAAAAAATAAATTTAAAAAAAGCCAAAAACAAGATGGTGACCACATGCACAGTGCCAGAAACTCAACTTCTGCACATGCTGAGAAGAAGAAAAAAATTCAAAAATATTCAAAAACATTTCAAAAAAAAAGATGGCGGCGCCCACAGACCGGCACTGACCAAACCGGTTCCATGATGTCATCATGACATCACCAGCAGGTCACTACCAGTTTGGGCAAACCGGTCCGAACCAGGAGGAACCTACCTCTGGTTGAGTTCTTCTCTCTTTCAGCATCCAAGGAGAACCACTCTTAACTGCCCTGCCTATCTTAGGTCAAACATATCTCAGCTGCAACATTTGAGATGTCCATTAGATGGCAGCAGAGAGGTACAGAAAGTGATCACTCTTTGCTGCCACCTAGTGTTTGACAATGCAACTATAACCGCAATGGCTAGCTCTCGACCTTCTTTATTGTATTGGCTTGCCCACTAAATCCGTTTCTCTCTAGATGTGCTGGAATTACAATGTACTATTCCTAGGAATTTTGGACACTGTTGCCAAATCTAGAATAGCAATAGCACTGAGATTTATATACCACTTCACAGTGCTTTGCAGCTCTTTCTAAGCGATTTACAGAATCAGCCCCCAACAATCTGGGTCCTCATTTTATCGACCATGGAAAAATGGAAGGTTGAGTCAAACTTGAACCTGGTGAGATTCGAACTGCCAAATTGCTGGCAGCTGGCAGACAGCAGAAGTAGCCTGCAGTATTGCACTCTAACCACTGTACCACTTCTAGTAACTTGCTTTAAAATTCCAAATTTTTTACTACCGGTTCTGTGGTGAAATCCATTTTTTTTACTGCCGGTTCTGTGGGTGTGGTGTGATGGGTGTGGTGTGGATTGGTGGGCATGGCAGGGGAAGGATACTGCAAAATCTCCATTCCCTCCCCGCTCTGGGGCCAACCAGAGGTGGTATTTGCTGGTTCTCTGAACTACTCAAAATTTCTGCTACCGGTTCTCCGAACTACTCAAAATTCCCGCTACCGGTTCTCCAGAACCTGTCAGAACCTGCTGGATTTCACCCGTAAAGGGAGGACTATGTGATATTGTAAGGTCTCTGTTAGATTAAATTGCAGCAGTTTTCATTTTTAAAAAATCAATCTAATTATAAATGGCATAAAGCTCAGCATAAAGGCTATCAGGGATGTGCTGAGAAGGCTGAACTAATGTGACACTGAAACCTTCTGGGAGAGGTATAGCTATCTTAAAATGGCTCTGGGAAAGTGGAGCCAACAACCATGGCAAAGATCAAGGAACTGGTGAGTGGACTGGTTCTTCGGAACCTATCGGGTAAGGAGAAGAAGGGAGATTGCCCACAGGTACTCCGGACGGCAGCTCCTTGTGAAGAGACTACAGGACAATAGTTTTCTATGGGTTTCAGTGCCACAAGACAGTGGGATTGGTCATCTTACTCACAACCATGGTTGAGTCTTTTAAAGGACATCAAGTTTGTAAGCCTCACTTTCCAAATGACTTTCAGAAATTGTTCTTTAACTACTTCTAAACTATTAAAAACTTCTGAAAAGACAAGTTTGAAAGTGTTGGGTGAGTCTGCCTTTAATGCTGAATGAAAGAAAAATTCAATCATAAGCTTAAGAATTTAAAGAATGTGAAATAAACAGCAAAACGCTAAATCAGATTTTGATCCTAAAAAGTTACATATAAATGGACTAAGGATCCAGATAAAATGGGAATATTGAAACTTTTACGATAAGGTTTTGGGATGAAAGTACAACAGCTTCTCGTAGGAAATGAATTACAGTATATTATGTGTTTGCAAGGCATAATATAAATAAAGAATTTTATTATTTCAAAAACTGGTCACTAGAAAGGACTGCAGATTTTAGATACAGGAAAGGCATACAGAAGATGGCACAAAATGTTCTAAGAGTGAAGAAAATATTGCTCACAATGTCAACAATGTCAGCAGTGATTTCTGCTTCTTATGGATAGACTCTGTTCGAAAGATGTCATTGAAGAAATGACAGATGTAGAATGAATTTTACCTAACAAGATAGAGATAGCATCAAAAGTGAATTTACAACTGACAGGCCAGGAGAAAAACGTAAATAACAAGCAAAGCCCCAAAGCTTTGGTTCCAAAAAATATAATGTACAAGCATATGGGAGGCCACCTTGCCATAAGAGGATTAGAAGTATTGAATCTTCCAATCGCATCTCCTGTTACTTGAGCCTTTTCTCTGGAAATATTAGGAATCAGATGCAGTGTAGCCAAGGTAAACTTTAAAAGATTGGATGCAATGGATTCATAGAATCACAGAATTGAAAGAGACATTGGAGCTCGCCCAAGTCGACCATCTGCTCAGTCCAGGATCTGCTGGACTGCACCTCAAGGCGGTACAAGAAGCAACGGATGGTGGGCGTGACATGGGACTCACATTAAGACAGGACTTCCCTGAGACCCTCCTTCACTCTCATTATAATCTCCTTCCTTCCTTCCTTCCTTCCTTCCTTCCTTCATTCATTCCTTCCTTCCTTCCTTCCTTCCTTCCTTCCTTCCATCTTCCCTTCCTTCCTTCCTTCTTCCCTTCCTTCCTTCCTTCCTTCTTCCCTTCCTTCCTTCCTTCCGTCTTCCCTTCCTTCCTTCGTCCCTTCCTTCCTTCCTTCCTTCTTCCCTTCCTTCCTTCCTTCCTTCCATCTTCCCTTCCTTCCTTCCTTCTTCCCTTCCTTCCTTCCTTCTTCCCTTCCTTCCTTCCTTCCTTCCTTCCATCTTCCCTTCCTTCCTTCTTCCCTTCCTTCCTTCCTTCCTTCCTTCTTCCCTTCCTTCCTTCCTTCCTTCCTTCCTTCCTTCCTTCCTCCCTCCCTTCCTTCCTTCCTTCCATCTTCCCTTCCTTCCTTCCTTCCTTCCATCTTCCCTTCCTTCCTTCCATCTTCCCTTCCTTCCTTCCTTCTTCCCTTCCTTCTTTCCTTCCTTCCTTCCTTCCATCCATCTTCCCTTCCTTCCTTCCTTCCTTCCGTCTTCCCTTCCTTCCTTCTTCCCTTCCTTCCTTCCTTCTTCCCTTCCTTCCTTCTTCCCTTCCTTCCTTCTTCCCTTCCTTCCTTCCCTTCCTTCCTTCCTTCTTTCCTTTTCTTCTTTCTCCTTCCCTCTTCATTATAATTTCTACTTCCTTCCTCTCTTCCTTATTTTTCCTCCCTTGCTCTCTTCCCATCTTCCCTTCTTTTTCTTTCCTCTTTCCCTATCTCCTTTCCTGTCCCTTCTTGCATGCTCAAATGCAAAAGAGGAAACATTTCTCCTTTTGTTTTGTTTTTAGTTTTGGCTGGCCGAGTGTTGCAGGAGGCCATCCAGACCGAAAATGGGGCACAGGGGGGGCCACATGCCCCCCCACACCCCATTTTTGCTAGCAGAGGCACTGCGGGCTGGTCCTTTGCTATTTCCAGGACCTTGAGTTTGACACCCCTGCCTTAGATCTTCCTTCTCTCGAGTCCTTCCTACGCTTACCTTCCTTGTAGGAACTTCCTTGGTTTTAGACTGATTTTTCCAGCTGACCCTTTCCGTCAATAAGTAAGCTTCCATATTTTTATGTTGTTTACTTAGTTGCAAAACGGATTGTGGCCCGTGGAAGGATTCTAATCAATTATTGGCGGCTGAAGTGCGCTTCAACCAAAATTTAATTAGAAGTTCTTTCCTGACCTGGCATATCTCCGCTGTACAATATGACTGTTTCACCATCGAAATGGCAGCGCTGTTCATTAAAAATAACTAATAGCTGCAGGGTCTCAAGATGTAAATGTTCATTTTCTTAATGAGGGGGGGGGAAGCAGAGGGTAGGTAGAATCTACCTGTCCAAATTCATTATGGGGATCGCTGCTGGATGACTCCGGCTTCCCAGATCCGTATTTAATTAACATGTTTATTATTATTATTTTTGTCCTGATATTTTTTTTCCATTATAATAAAATGGACGTTTAAACAGTTAGTGCAAACATTTTGATCCTACCCAAAAGAACCTCCCCCACCATTAAATAATATAATAAGCTGGCACGGCGCTGGCGGAAGCACTTCATTTATTATAATCTTTTTCATAATAAATGGCTTGGAAGACAGGACAGACGGTAGATTTCACAGTAAATGGCCATTAGCAGCACATCTCCCCATAATGTTTAATGGGAGGCAGTCAGAGTGTGAGGCACGAATGAAATTGGACGGGAAGGATGGATAAGAAATCGGAGCCCGGTGAAGTCTTCCTTCCCACCCAACCAACCACTGGGTTGGAAGATCTTCCCAGGAAATGTTTGCTTTGCGTGAAATTTGAGCTTTTGTTAAAGAGAAAAACCCAGTCAGATAAAAACTGATCTAACGAGCATATAAGAAGCAATGGGTGGAAACTAATCAAGGAGAGAAGCAAGCTAGAATTAAAGAGAAATGTTCTGACAGCGAGAACAATCAACCCATGGAACAGAAGTTGCCTTCGGAAGTTGTGGGAGCTTCATCACTGGAGGCTTTCAAGAAGAGATTGGACTGCCATCTGTCAGAAATGGTGTAGGGTCTCCTGCTTGGGTAGGGGGTTGGACTAGATGACCTCCAAGGTCCCTTCCAACTCTGGTATTCTATATTCAATGAAACAGCTTGCCTTCAGAAGTTGTGGGAGCTTCATCACTGGAGGCTTTCAAGAAGAGACTGGACTGCCGTCGGTCAGAAATGGTGTAGTGTCTCCTGCTTGGTCTAGATGACCTTCAAGGTCCCTTCCAACTCTGTTATTCTGTTATAAGAGTGACATGCTTAGGCGTTCCACGTCTTTTCTCTCCCCCATCTTTCTAGAACACAGGTCACCAACCGGTGGTCCTCGGACCACTGGGGGTCCGTGAGAAAATGTTGGTGGTCCGCGGCACACCTGGGTGGAGGAGCTGCTCCGGGATTACTAATGGCCAGTCCTGTGACTAGAGCTCTGGAATATGGGAATAGCCAGGCAACTCATGGGGGGGGTGGAAATCTCCGCTATAGAGGGAGTTACATGAAACTTGCAACTTTGCAGCGCAGCCCTCGCCGGCCAGAACGAGGTAATGGCGCAAGGTGGGCTGAAGCAACGGGTGTCGGCAACCTGCGGCTCGTTCTTCTCCCTGCTGTGGCTTCCTGTTGGCTGAACCCACCAGTGGCTGGCCTGCCCCTCGCCCTCCCCTCCCATCACTCCTCACCTGGCCTGAGAAGGGAAGGACGGGGGATGGAGATTTGCTCCAAATTCCAGAGCGGGAGCAAAACGTCCAGCAACCAACAAAGGCCAAAGGAGCACCCAAGAGAGAGAGGGGGGGGAGGGAGGGAGGGAGGGAGGGAGAGAGAGAGAGAGAGAGAGAGAGAGAGAGAGAGAGAGAGAGAGAGAGAGAGAGAGAGAGAGAGAGAGAGAGAGAGAGAGAGAGAGAGCCTTCTGAAGGAAGAAAAAGCAGTAAACATTGGTGGCAAGTAACAGGAATTGATCCTGCTCTCCCCTTCTTGTCATGTCTGTACATTTTATTTCCACCATTTCAAGTTCCCAAATTAGTCGTTAAACAAAGCACTAACCTCCAGAGATCAGGACTATCCCCACCCTGCTGGCCTTCCGTAAAGCAATAAAAACCTGGCTCTTCCGGCAGGCAGGATGAAAGTGAGACCAATCAGACTATATGTGGGTCTCCCCCCTGGTTATGAATGCTAGATGTTTTTTTAACTTTTGTAGTTTTTAATTGCTATATGATTTTACACTTATAAATGGATTTGACATGTTGTGAGCCACCCAGAGTCCCCCGGGAGTTGGGCGGCATACAAATCTATTTAAATAAATAAATAAATAAACAAACCTATTTCTGCATCAAAACTGTAGAATAATGGCTTAACAAGCCTATTGGAGACTCATACAGGAAATAATATGTAGAGATGTTCATTCTGGCTTCAATTACAGTTTGCATTTCATATTTCCTGTAATCCAATATTTACTTAATCATTCTTATCTGATGTCTGACAGACGTTTATAAGCTGATATTTCTGAAAGTACACCATTCCCCTTCCCCAAATTGCGGTTGCACTTATGACGGGCGACTCGACTTCCAAAGGAGATTTACACAAAGTAAACTTGAAGCCTCAATGTCTGACCCGCCTAATGCAGTTTCTTATTTAACTGCTTTCTGCCTGAGAACCAAGCAAGGAATTCATTACTGCCAAAGTTCACTACTTGTCAAAGTCCATTACCTGTCAAAAGCCCCTGAGGGCAGGACAAGAAGTGATAAGTGAAAGCTTATTAAAGAGAGAACCAACCTGGGAGTAAGGAGCTATTTCTGACAGGGAGAACAATTAATCAATGGAATGGCTTGCCTTCTTTGAGTTGTAGGCTCTCCATCATTGGAGGGTTTCAAAAATAGACCTGGACAACCATTGGATTGGGGATGGTAGACGTTCTCCTGTCTTGAACGGGGTTGGATTAGAACAGTGTTTCCCAACCTTGGCAACTTGAAGATGTCTGGACTTCAACTCCCAGAATTCCCCAGCCAGCGAATGCTGGCTGGGGAATTCTGGGAGTTGAAGTCCAGACATCTTCAAGTTGCCTAGGTTGGGAAACACTGGACTAGAAGATCTCTAAGGTCCCTCCTGAGTGTTATTCTGCTTTACTCTTAATTAGTCAGAGGAATGGCTTCCTTCCAGAAGTTGTGTGCTCCATCAGTGGTTTTTCCAGAAGAGATTGGACTCCCAGGATGCAAAAAAGTCTCCTGCGTTGAGCAGAGGGTTGGGCTAGGAGACATCCAAGATATCTAAGAGACATTTACAGCTGATTCTATGTATGATTCTATGTTCTATGTACTGTATGCAGATAGAATACATCTAATACAGATACAGTGTTGTGGCCATGTTGAGTCCGGTGCACTTAGCAGCCGATCCCGATAATTCGGAGGTAGTGGGGGTGCAGTACAGAAGACCGGTGTTCCTGGCACCAGAGACGGAGAGTGAAGAGGACGTGGGGTCAGAGGCTGGTGAACAATTAGAACCTGATGCATCTCCTGAGATTAGTGACTCAGGAGAAGAGGAGGGGGCTCTTCTGGATGCCAGAGCGCACAGGTTCTCAAAGAGACATGAGTGGCTAATCAGGAGGAGGCTTCCTCTTGAGTAGTACTGCAGGTCTTGATCACGCCCTGAGGGTATTTAAGGGTCATTCCCGTGCATCTTATTTTGGGGGGCATACCCGTGGGGACAGAACATACAGATTAACAGATAAGAGGTTAACAGAGTTGGAAGCGACCTTGTAGGTCATCTAGTCCAACCCCCTGCCAAAGCAGGAGACCCTACACCATTTCTGACACATGGTGAAAGCTTCTGGGGATGAAGCTCCCACAACTTCTGAAAGCAACTTCTGTTCCATGGGTTGACTGTTCTCACTGTCAGAAAATTTCTCCTTATTTCCAGGTTGAATCTCTCCTTGTTCAGTTTCCATCCATTATTCCTTGTCCGGCCTTCAGGTGCTTTAGTTTGACTCCCTCTTCTTTGTGGCAACCCCTGAGATATTGGAACACTGCTATCATGTCTCTCCTAGTCCTTCTTTTCATCAGACTAGACAAACCCAGTTCCTGCAACCATTCTTCATATGTTTTAGCCTCCAGTCCCCTAATCCTCTTGGTTGTTCTTCTCTGCACTCTTTCTAGAGTCTCAACATCCTTTTTACATCGTGGCGACCAAAACTGAATGCAGAATTCAAAGTGTGGCCTTACCAAGGCATTATAAAGTGGTATTAACACTTCGCGTGATCTTGATTCTATCCCTCTGTTAATGCAGCCTAGAACTGTGTTGGCTTTTTTGGCAGCTGCTGCACACTGCTGGCTCATATTTAAATGGTTGTCCACTAGGACTCCAAGGTCCCTCTCACAGTTACTAATGTTGAGCAAGGTACCACATATACCGTACCTGTGCATTTTGTTTTTCTTGCCTAAATGTAGAACCTTACTTTTTTCACCATTGAATTTCATTTTGTTAGATAGCGCCCAATGTTCAAGTCTGTCAAGAACCTTCTGTATTTGTCCACTGAAACTCCAAGATCCCTCTCACAGTTACTGCTATTAAGCCTGGTTTCACCCAGTCTGTATGCGTACTTTTGTTTTTTCTTGCCTGAGTGTAAGACTTTACTTTTCTCTACATTGAATTTCATTTTGTAAGATAGGGGCCAGTGTTCAAGTCTGTCAAGATCCATCTGGATCTTGAGCCTATCATCTAGGATGCTAGCTATTCCTGCCAGCTTAGTATCATCTGCAAATTTGATAAGTTCCCCTTCTATTCCCTCATCTAAGTCATTTATGGATATATGCCAACACCCTAAATTTTATTAATGTCTATGGTTCCGATGCTGTACTGATGCATCCTTACCCTGGATAAGCTCAGCGTTACAGGGGCAAGGAGAACAGACTGGTTTTTAAACCGTGTTTCCTCAGCATCTCTCTTTCATTGGCCAATTGCTATTTCTTGGAGATTTTTTGTCTTTGGCTCACTCCTAGCTTCAATGAAATGAAACGGCACAGATGGTGCTCTTGCCATCGCATAATGAAGGGAATGAAACTTTGATTTATCCGCCTTTAATTCAGCTTCCAATAGGCAAAATTTCCACCGTGGTTCTACAGGATACGGATCGTGACGCAGTGAGAACATTCAACGCCATTTGTGCTGCTTGACCCCGTTGCGTCACGACCTCATTGGGCTGATGACCTCCGTCTCGGTGGTCACTTCATGAATAATAAGCCACGAAGGAGCCAGTTTGGGGTAGACCTAAAAGCACTGGGCTAGGATAAGAGAGTCCTGGGTTCTAAACCACCCTTAGGCACTTGGAGGGTTTGGGGGGCTGTGGTTCAGCCCAATTTATCTTTATCGAGGGAAGGAAGGAAGAGCGTCCTTCCTCAGAAGGTGGGATAGAAATTCAAATCAAGAAATTCACATTTCATGGCATTGCTTCCAATAATGTTGGTTTTGGAGTGTCAACATGTATATGGCATCGTGTCAGATAACAGATAACAGGTTAACAGAGTTGGAAGGGACCTTGGAGGTCTTCTAGTCCAACCCCACACCCAAGCAGGAGACCTTACACCAGTGAAGGCGAACCTTTTTTGGTTTGCATGCCAAAAGGGGGGCACGGGCGTGCCCACACCCATAATTCCATGTGGGGGGGGCACGCATGTACACGTGACACCCCCCTCCCAGCACATGATGGCACGGCCGTTTTTCGCTCTCCCCAGGCTTCAGAGCATTTCCCAACTTGAAGAAGTCAATATAAATCGTAAAGATACAAGCAACAAGTTACAGTCATACAGTCATAAGTGGGAGGAGATGGGTGATAGGAACAATGAGAAGACTAATAGTAATGCAGCCTTAGTGAATAGTTTGACAGTGGTGAGGAAATTATTTGTTTAGCAGAGTGATGGCGTTCGGGGAAAAACTGTTCTTGTGTCTAGTTGTCTTGGTGTGCAGTGCTCTATAGCCTCATTTTGAGAGTAGGAGTTGAAACAGTTTATGTCCAGGATGCGAGGGGTCTGTAAATATTTTCACGGCCCTCTTTTTGACTCGTGCAGTATACAGGTCCTCAATGGAAGGCAGGTTGGCAGTAATTGTTTTTTCTACAGTTCTAATTATCCTCTGAAGTCTGTGTCTGTCTTGTTGGGTTGCAGAACAGAACCAGACAGTTATGGAGGTGAAGATGACAAACTCAATAATTCCTCTGTAGAACTGTATCAGCAGCTCCTTGGGAAGTTTGAGCTTCCTGAGTTGGCGCAGAAAGAACATTCTTTGTTGTGCTTTTTTGATGACGTTTTTGATGTTAGATGACCATTTTAGGACTTGAGATATGATAGAACCTAGAAACACGAAGGTCTCTACTGTTGATACTGTGTTGTCTAGTATTGTAACAGGTGGTAGAATGGGAGGGTTTCTCCTAAAGTCTACCACCATTTCTACAGTTTTGAGTGTGTTCAGTTCCAGATTGTTCCGGTCGCACCACGAGGCTAGTTGTTCAACCTCCCGTCTGTATGCAACTATCAACCTTCATTGTCGGCATGATTTCTATCCGGAAACCAAGGCTCGAAAGCAGCCGTCCCAATTACACCGAAATAAAGCATTTGAAGTATTTCACTCAAAGGCAGAACATAAATGCTAAGCATAATCAAGCAATTAGAGAATTTTATTTCCTTCTCTTTTTTTTCAAAGAAGGAACAGCTCTGGCCAATGTAATTGCGATATAAAATTGGACAGATTTAAGTGCCAGAAAATGGAGTGGTATGAAAAAAAAAAATTTCTGCAATGCATGGAAACTGCCGAATGTGCCTGTATAATGACTCAAGGTTTAGTGCATAATTAAAAGATACATAATGAAAATTAATAAGGAAAGCCTTCTAGGGAAACGAATGGCGTTGTAAAGAGCGGTGCTCGATTCAGAAGGCAACCATTCAGCCAAACGACTCTGATCAGAAATCAGTCAGTGCAGGAAGTTCATCCGAAGGAGAGAAGAAATATTTCTCCCTAGACTGGGCCAGAATTATAATTCTTTTCTGTGAAAAGTATCATTGCTAACCGAAATGGACTATTGCAGTGATAGGTGTGAATTACCTTGGGAGACAGATATTAACTCGGATAAGAGGCAGCTGTGCCTGCAACAGGAATGGGGATGTAACAAACATCTCAGAAGGGACCCTCCCTAGTTTCTTGGGCTGTACAGGGGGTGGCGATTTAACAAACATCTCAGAAGGGACCCTCCCTAGTTTCTTGGGCTGTACAGGGGGTGGCGATTTAACAAACATCTCAGAAGGGACCCTCCCTAGTTTCTTGGGCTGTACAGGGGGGAGGGGATGTAACAAACATCTCAGAAGGGACACTCCCTAGTTTCTTGGGTTGTACAGGGGGTGGTGATTTAACAAACATCTCAGAAGGGACCCTCCCTAGTTTCTTGGGCTGTACAGGGGGGAGGGGATGTAACAAACATCTCAGAAGGGACCCTCCCTAGTTTCTTGGGCTGTACTAGGGGTGGTGATTTAACAAACATCTCAGAAGGGACCCTCCCTAGTTTCTTGGGCTGTACAGGGGGTGGCGATTTAACAAACATCTCAGAAGGGACCCTCCCTAGTTTCTTGGGTTGTACAGGGGGAGGGATGTAACAAACATCACAAAAGGGACCCTCCCTAGTTTCTTGGGTTCCTCCCTCCATTCCTTCCTTCCTTCCTTCCTTCCTTCCTTCCTTCCTTCCCTTCCCTTCCTGCACAGTGGTTAGAATGCAGCATTGCAGGCTGACTCTGCCCTCTCCAAGCAGTTCGATCCTGACCAGCTCAAGGTTGATTTAGCCTTCCATCCTTCTGAGGTCAGTAAAATGAGGACCCAGATTGTCGGGGGCAGCATGCAGACTCTGTAAAACCACTTAGAGAAGCTGTAAAGTACTGTGAAGCAGTATATAAATCTAAGTGCTATTGCTATTGCTATTTGACTGTTCTCATGACTTCAGTTTTTTCCCCACCTGCCAAGGTCATCCTCACATGACGTTAACATCCATTTTATGGAAACAAACTGGAAAGCACTCGGATCTACAAGGCAGGCAACCTCATAGATGCAGACACATTCCAATTCCACCACAAAGTAACCAGCCCAGGTGTCCTTCACACCTTCACTTGCAGATTAGCATAGATAATAGGCAGTAATTATCACTTCTGCTGCTTGTCCTGCCTTCTCTAGCTTTGACAGAGAATCGGGAACTTGACAACAATTATGTCTGCCTTTAACGCTATGAGGTTCTCCTGGAAATAGAACAAAATGAGCTGTCATTTCATTAGCATGCTCCTTGTTTGTTTTGCTAAGGTGGTCTGATGCAAAATGCCAATGGGCCTTAAAGTGGGCTTTAGTTTGATATTTACAGACAGGTATAGAAGA
This sequence comes from Diadophis punctatus similis, assembly GCA_023053685.1. Classification (NCBI taxonomy): domain Eukaryota; kingdom Metazoa; phylum Chordata; class Lepidosauria; order Squamata; family Dipsadidae; genus Diadophis; species Diadophis punctatus. The sequence continues at coordinate 12,757,725 of JALIGW010000021.1, forward strand.
CAATCAAAATGCTTTCCAGAAGTGCTGCTGGAAGGTGACGTATTCAAGCCACGTATGATGAAAATCTCTACTTTGGGGCAGTTGCAATGTGACTTGCTGAGCTACATCAGTTTCTGCTCTCTTAGCCTGCACAATCTTTGCAATATTACCAGCCATTGGAGGCAGGGCCAATGTCCAAATAATTCCCTCCCACTTTATAGCCCAGTAAATATTTTAATGAGTAAGTGTTAGAAATTCTGTTTATATAAAGCACCACATAGAGAAAAGAAAGAGTACAGTCACCATGTGCTTTACTGCTTAACTATCTAACTGTAACAGAAAACAATACAGAGCATAGAGTATATACCATAGATCCAAACTTGTAAACACTGCTGTCTACTGGCTAAATACTACTGTAGTTGTCACATACTGTAACAACCGGTTCACCCAGCACCGGAAATGTGAACGCTTCCACGCACGCCATCCGTGCATGCGTGCGGCATCACAAAACACGGCAATTCGCACACATGCGCCATCCACCCATGCGTGCGACACGACAATTCGCTCACACGCGCCATCCACAAATGCGTGCGGAGTCAAAACCACAGCAATATAGGATGGGATTGCGCCCGGGCGGGTAGGCAGGGGCTGGCCCATCCGCAGGTCACCACTACCAGTTCGCCCGAACCAGTCCAAACCGGCTGAATCCCAGCACTGGGGAGGATGGAGTATTGATTCTGGTATTTCGACGTGGGGTTTTGTCCCTTTCAATTGTCAATTGATTCATTAATCAAAGGAAAGGAACATTACAAAGAAAGAATCCCAAGATAATTTCACCAGCATTTCAGTGCCAAGGCCTTGGAAGCCGGTTTGATGTATCCAATTCCCTCTCCCTCTGCAAATAAGGGAAATAAAGCCAGGGTTTGGGGCAAAAAAATAAATAACAGAGACACACACAAAGACACACACGTACACACTCCTCGCCACATACTCCTCTGTGATTTTGCGGGCTGTTCTTGCAGAGAGATGAAAAATGTCAATAAAGCAGCGAAAGGGATAATTTTGACTTTTGGAATTCCGATTTGAGAGCAAACTCCCAAGAAGGGGGCCATGAAAAGCAAATTTTATTTATTTTTTATTTATTTTATTTGTCAAGACGTATACAAGATAATAGGTATGGTATAAACATAAACAAAGGCACATTAAGTATAGGTAAATTTGGACAATCGGTTGAGCCAAACCCTTATCCAGGTCACAGCAGATTTTAGTATCCCTTTTGGGGTTTTTTTGGGGGGGGGGTTTAAACTAATTCTCTGCTCAGGATGTTCTTCGAAAATAATGTAGGTGGGCTGTAATTTAGCCTTAAAACACATTGGCAAAATCTGGAGCGTAAAATGCATTTTGTTCCCTTTGATATTTCTTGAGTTTCTCTCTCTCTCCCTCTCTCTCTTTTTCTTCCATATCAAGCCCAGCATTTTGTGCTATTTGGGGAGCCATTCCCCCAATTTGCCGGCTTTTAGAAATGGCTTTGGTTATTGCTCGTGATAATAAATACAGCATCTGGGGAGAAAGAGAGAGAAAGAAAGGGAGAGAGGGGAAGAGAGGGAGAGAGAGGGGAAGGAGAAAGAGAGGGGGGAGAGAAAGGAGGGGGAGAAGGGGATTGAGAGGGGGGGAAAGAAGGGGAGAGGGAGGGAGAAACAGGGAGAGAGGGAGGGAGAGAGAGGGAGAAAGGAAGGGAGAAAAGGAAAGAGGAAAGGAGAGAGGGAGAGAGGGAGAGCAGAATTGAGGGAGAGAAAGAGGGAGAGAGAGGACTGGAGAGAGGGAGGAAGAAAGTGAGGAAGAGAGTAAGGGAGAGACAGCGCAGGAGAGAGAGAGAGAGAGAGAGAGAGAGAAAGGAAGAGAGAGGGAGAGAGAAGAGTAAGGGACAGACCAAGACTGAGTGGGAGAAAGGGAGAGAGAGGGAGAGAGAGGGGAAGGAGAAAGAGAGAGGGGGAGAGAAAGGAGGGGGAGAAGGGGATTGAAAGGGGGGAAAGAAGAAGGGGAGAGGGAGGAAGAAACAGGGAGAGAGGGAGGGAGAGAGAGGGAGAAATGAAGGGAGAAAGGAAAGAGGAAAGGAGAGGGGGAGAGAGGGAGAGCAGAATTGAGGGAGAGAAAGAGGGAGAGAGAGGACCAGAGAGAGGGAGGAAGAAAGTGAGGAAGAGAGTAAGGGAGAGACAACGCAAGAGAGAGAAAGAGAGAGAAAGGAAGAGAGAGGGAGAGAGAAGAGTAAGGGACAGACCAAGACTGAGTGGGAGAAAGAGAGAGGGAGGAAGAGAGGGAGAGAGAGGGGAAGGAGAAAGAGAGAGGGGGAGAGAAAGGAGGGGGAGAAGGGGATTGAAAGGGGGGAAAGAAGAAGGGGAGAGGGAGGGAGAAACAGGGAGAGAGGGAGGGAGAGAGAGAGAGGGAGGGAGGGAGAGAGAGAGGGAGAGAGAGGGAGAGAGAAGAGTAAGGGACAGACCAAGACTGAGTGGGAGAAAGGGAGAGAGAGGGAGAGAGAGGGGAAGGAGAAAGAGAGAGGGGGAGAGAAAGGAGGGGGAGAAGGGGATTGAAAGGGGGGAAAGAAGAAGGGGAGAGGGAGGGAGAAACAGGGAGAGAGGGAGGGAGAGAGAGGGAGAAAGGAAGGGAGAAAGGAAAAAGGAAAGGAGAGGGGGAGAGAGGGAGAGCAGAATTGAGGGAGAGAAAGAGGGAGAGAGAGGACCAGAGAGAGGGAGGAAGAAAGTGAGGAAGAGAGTAAGGGAGAGACAACGCAAGAGAGAGAAAGAGAGAGAAAGGAAGAGAGAGGGAGAGAGAAGAGTAAGGGACAGACCAAGACTGAGTGAGAGAAAGAGAGAGGGAGGAAGAGAGGGAGAGAGAGGGGAAGGAGAAAGAGAGAGGGGGAGAGAAAGGAGGGGGAGAAGGGGATTGAAAGGGCGGAAAGAAGAAGGGGAGAGGGAGGGAGAAACAGGGAGAGAGGGAGGGAGAGAGAGGGAGAAAGGAAGGGAGAAAGGAAAGAGGAAAGGAGAGGGGGAGAGGGGGAGAGCAGAATTGAGGGAGAGAAAGAGGGAGAGAGAGGACCAGAGAGAGGGAGGAAGAAAGTGAGGAAGAGAGTAAGGGAGAGACAACGCAAGAGAGAGAAAGAGAGAGAAAGGAAGAGAGAGGGAGAGAGAAGAGTAAGGGACAGACCAAGACTGAGTGAGAGAAAGAGAGAGGGAGGAAGAGAGGGAGAGAGAGAGGGGAAGGAGAAAGAGAGAGGGGGAGAGAAAGGAGGGGGAGAAGGGGATTGAAAGGGGGGAAAGAAGAAGGGGAGAGGGAGGGAGAAACAGGGAGAGAGGGAGGGAGAGAGAGGGAGAAAGGAAGGGAGAAAGGAAAGAGGAAAGGAGAGGGGGAGAGAGGGAGAGCAGAATTGAGGGAGAGAAAGAGGGAGAGAGAGGACCAGAGAGAGGGAGGAAGAAAGTGAGGAAGAGAGTAAGGGAGAGACAGCGCAAGAGAGAGAAAGAGAGAGAAAGGAAGAGAGAGGGAGAGAGAAGAGTAAGGGACAGACCAAGACTGAGTGAGAGAAAGAGAGAGGGAGGAAGAGAGGGAGAGAGAGGGGAAGGAGAAAGAGAGAGGGGGAGAGAAAGGAGGGGGAGAAGGGGATTGAAAGGGGGGAAAGAAGAAGGGGAGAGGGAGGGAGAAACAGGGAGAGAGGGAGGGAGAGAGAGGGAGAAAGGAAGGGAGAAAGGAAAGAGGAAAGGAGAGGGGGAGAGAGGGAGAGCAGAATTGAGGGAGAGAAAGAGGGAGAGAGAGGACCAGAGAGAGGGAGGAAGAAAGTGAGGAAGAGAGTAAGGGAGAGACAGCGCAAGAGAGAGAAAGAGAGAGAAAGGAAGAGAGAGGGAGAGAGAAGAGTAAGGGACAGACCAAGACTGAGTGGGAGAAAGAGAGAAGGAGGAAGAGAGGGGGGAAGGGAGAGAAAGGGAGAGAAGGAGAGGAAGAGAAGGAGAAGGAGAGGGAGGGACGGAGGGAGGGAGTGATCTTGTACTGCAGAATTGTTTGGGGGCTGTTGATTCTCAGTCACCACGCTAGCTACTCCTTTTTGTCCAATTTAGAAACAGCCCCTGAGCTTAGCTAGAGAGCAACTAACGGGAATATAGAAGTGGGTCAAAGGATGAGCTTTTCAGTCCTCAGATTCTCTTTTTTTTTCCCTGGAAAAAACAACAACGAAGAAGTCGCCAAGCATCTGAATTTTGATCGCCTGACCCTGGGGAACTCTACAAAGGTCTTAAGCGTGAAAAACAGTCAGAAGTCAGTTTTTTTTTCAGTGCCGTTCTAACTTTGTCACTAAATGAACTGTCGTAATTGCAGGGCTTCCTGTATGCATACCGTCCTGATCTCCTCATATATTCTTCTCTTTCTTTCCTCCAGATCTTTTAACCGCCCCGCGGGATGGGGAGAGAAATAGAAGAAGGGGGAAAAAAGGGGTTAATGGGGAAAGGACGGCTTGGTGTTACCCAGAAAGCTTCATAACGGAGTAGAAACACGCATAAGAGCAGAAGAAAATAATTCCGCTGATGGACTGATAGGAGAAAGCTGCTGGATGCTATTTGTGTCACAACCAAGGAGAAAAAGATTTATGAAACATCAAAGCATAGAGCACTTAGTAAGGAAAAAAAAGGGGGGGCGATGCAAAGAGATATTGGGGATGATAACAACTTCCAAAGCACAAAGGTCTGTGTAGGTTAAGAAGGACACAAAACAAAGAACACACTACATTGTCAAGGCCAGAATGAAATCGAATAAGAGCTTCCATCAACTATTTTCTCCGAGTTCAAAAAAAAAAAAATCCAGTTAAGCTACCAGATGCAGGAAGGACAAAAAAAACCTTGAGGGTACCTAAATTTTATCTTTTCCAGCCCAAGGAACAAGAAGTCTATCTTCCATGTCATGGGGTTGATACAGGTATGTCATAGTCCATACATACACCTGACAAATCCCATTCAGTCTGTTTCAAGAGAATATCCATTGGTTTGGACAGAGGTGGGTTCCTCCCGGTTCGGACCGGTTCTTTAGAACCGGTAGTGGGAATTTTCCCTCGCTTGCTGAACTGGGAGCGATGGCTGGCTGGCCATGCCCCCAAACCGGCTTTTTCGACAGTGCCGTAGGCACCGCCATCTTGTTTTTCGCTTCTGCGCACATGCAGAAGCTGTTTTTTGCTTCTGTGCATGCGCAGAAGCCGAGTTTTCAGCACTGTGCCTGCACCTGCGCAGCACAGTCGCGCAATGCGCAACATGCACACGCACACGTGACACAGGAGGAAGCGAACCGGCAGCGAGGTAAGTTAGAACCCACCCCTGGGTTTGGAAACTACTGATCAATGGATGGAGACTAATCAAGGAGACAAGCAATCTAGAACTAAGGAGAAATTTCCTGACAGGGAGAACAATCAACCAGTGGAACGGCTTGACTCCAGAAGTTCTGGGTGTACCATCACTGGAGGCTTTCAAGAAGAGATTGGACATCCATTTGTCTGGAATAGTATAAGGTCCCCTGCTTGAACAGGGGGTTGGACTGGAAGACCTCCAAGGTCCCTTCCAACTCTTTGGTTCTTCTGTTATTTATTCTGATCAGAAGAAAGGATCGACTCCTCAACCCTCAGTTGATCCAATCTGGTGAACCTCAACTCCCTTATCATGTGTAATCGTGGGTTAACCTGTCACCATAACCAGCGATAGAATGTCTATGGAGATTCTCAAGTCATCCAGGTCACGGTTGTCCCAAAGGTGCTTTTTTCAAGAGGCAACTGGACTTTCTTGGTTTTTCTTTGAAGACGTTTCGCTTCTCGTCCAAGAAGCTTCTTCAGCTCAGTGATAGAATGGTTCCATCACCCAATCACCCAATCCAAACATCATTCTCTCATTCACAAGATCTTGTGAAGAGACCAAACCAGGGGTGAAATCCAGCAGGTTCTGACAGGTTCTGGAGAACCGGTAGCAGAAATTTTGAGTAGTTCGGAGAACCGGCAAATACCACCTCTGGCTGGTCCCAGAATTGGTTGGGAATGGAGATTTTGGAGTATCCTTCCCCTGCCACGCCCACCAAGCCACGCCCACCAAGCCACACCACATCCACCAAGCCACGCCCACAGAACCGGTAATAAAAAAATTTGGATTTCACCACTGGACCAAACCTATTTCACTTGTATTGGCCCACCTATTGATGTTTTCCCATCAATCTTTTTCTTTTAAGAAGGACAAAATCTAGAATAAAAAGAGACTATAGTATGCAATAATAATCTCTCCTAAATGTTAACTCAAGCAATTCTCCATTTGGAAGTATTCTTAAAAATTAAAACATGGTAGCTCGAAAGAAGTCAATAGGAAGTCAACTCAAGGCTTCTTTAAGCTTTGCAGTCAGATAAATAGTCCTACAGAAGAACATTCATCTTGCTGAGCATTCCATCAATGGAGGTTGAGATGGAAATTGTTTGATGGAGACGCATCCAGAAATGCTCAGATACTCAAAAGCAGAGTATCTGGAGAATGTGACTGCCAAGTTGATCTGTGATCATATGAAACCAGGCTAATTTTCCCAGCAATTATTGGATGGTTCATATTAAGGGTGTGTTGGTCAGGATTATGGTGATTGCATTGAAAATGGCTGAATGAAAGAGAATAAATGAGTTATTGATTGGACATTACCTGCTACCTGACTACTGAAGTCCAACAAGAACAGATATGTCAAGTACCAGAAGTCAGGAGCCAGGATAGGGTTCAAAAGTACCACAAGTTTATTCTATGCTACCTATACACGAGACTCTGAACTACTAGCGGTCAAGGCAAATTGGCACCAGATAAAAGTCCAAGGACGTCAAGAGGAGTTGGATATAGGTCTCTTACAAGCATGTAGAAATGCCAAACTGATAATGCATTTGACCCCACCCTCAGTCTCAGCCTGCTCGTCTCCTGCAATATAACTAGTATTGTTCCAGAGATTGTAAACCAGAACAATGCAGATATAATCATCAAAAGGTAAAGAAGTTGTAATTTGGAACTCAAGTCCTAGAAGATTCATGGATTTTATCAGCACCAGTATGGAGACGGTTTTCCATCACATTCTTCCAGGATATTTTAGACTTCCCAATTCAAGTTATGGTCCTCAGATTCCATCCATCCACAAGCCCCATCTCCGCTTGACTTTTCCCAAAGGTGCTTTTTCAAGAGGCAACTGGACTTTCTGGTTTTTCTTTGAAAACATTTCGCTTCTCATCCAAGAAGCTTCTTCAGCTCTTCAGTCAGAGCTGAAGAAGCTTCTTGGATGAGAAGCGGAATATTTTTGACGACCGTGACCTGGATGACTGAGAATCTCCATAAATATTCCTTTGCAAATGTTTTGCTTCTCATTCAAGTAGCTTCTTCAATTCTGATGACCTGAAGAAGCTTCTTGGATGAGATGTGAAATGTCTTCAAGGAGAAACCAAGAAAGTCCAGTTGCCTCTTGAAACAGCATCTTTGGGACAACCATGACCAGAGAGACTCTGCTCGACTTGTTAAACCCAGACAAGGTGAGGAGCCGGGAGCTGAGATAATATCATTGGGATCAAGGACAACGCCTGTTCTGAATTTCTGCACCTGAACGTTTTCCCTCGAGTGAAATCAAGAGCGCGATTTGCAATTGGAGAACAAATTTAACAGCACTCGATTTCAGGAAACTAATTGCTGTATCTGCCTCTCAATTCATTAACGGATTCCGAAATAAATGACATTGCCACAGCTGTTTCTAGATTATAATGTATATTCATCTTCATCTAGGGAAATGTAGAAAAAAATAGAATTGGGAGAGAAAGCCGCCCCAGATTTTGGGAGAAAAATCAAAGCTCCTTGTTCAACGATATTGTAGTTCTCCTGAAACCTCCTGTTTTCCTCTCCGGCATCAGTGATGAGTGCTGTCTTTGAAAGAGGTTGCCGGGACCCTGGTCTTTTTTGGGGGGGATGGGGGGGGCTGGCAGCCTGAAACAGCCACTCCAACTGAAATCGAGACCAAGTCCTCTTTCAGACGAGAGTTTCGGGGATTGGCTTCTGATATCAGGACCTGATTTGAAAAGCCTTCCCAGAATTTGAGATGCAACGTTGGATGTCGGAAAACACTTGCTTTCTCAGATAAATAAGAGCCAGTGGTGGCGCAGTGGTTAGAATGCAGTACTGCAGGCTACTTCTGCTGACTGCCAGCAGTTCAATTCTGACCGGCTCAAAGTTGACTCAGCCTTCCATCCTTCCAAGGTTTGTAAAATGAGGACCCAAATTGTTGGGGGCAAGAGGCTGATTCTGTAAACCACTTAGAGTGGGCTGTAAAAGCACCGTGAAGAGGTATATAAGTCTAAGTACTATTTCTATTCTATTCTATTCTATTCTATTCTATTCTATTCTATTCTATTCTATTCTATTCTATTCTATTGCCATGGTGGCGCAGTTGTTACAATGCAGTATTGCAGGCTAATTCTGCCGACTGCCAGCAGTTCAATCCTGACTGGCTCGAGTTTGACTCAGCTTTCCATCCTTCCGAGGTGGATAAAATCTAAGTGCTATTGCTGTTGCTAAATACACGCGCTTGACTGCAGGGGAGGTTTCCGCAAAGAAAAGGCATTCATCAAAGCATGTGGAGAAAGGTTGCCTTTACAATGGAGGAAGCTAAATTCCTGCAGAGGATTTTGAACCAGCTCTAACCTTGTACTGCCGCTCCCGAACCTCTGTCGGCGTCTTTATTCTGATTTTTGAAAGCTTCGTTCTACCTCTATTGACCTCGACCCTTCTCGAAGTCTGTATTCATTCATAAAGAGAAAAGAAAGCATTCAGCACCTGCTGATTTGATGAACGGATTTATTGAGGGTTTAAAAAAAAATCAGCAGTACAGAAGTAGCTTGCCGTAAACTTCTTGCAGATTTTATTACTGTATTTTTCAAAGTATAAGACACACTTCCCCGGCCCCAAAAGAGGGTGAAAATTTGGGTGCCTCTTATACACCGAATGTAGCCCCCCCCCCACCCGCCCCCACCCTTTGGCCTCTGCCTCACTGCAATTTGCCTCCTTGCAGCAAACAGCAAACAGCCTGTTTCAGTTTCAACTTCAGCACAGCCTGATTAGCAGAAGCAGCTGATTGTCGGTTGGATCAGCCTCCCAACCATCAGCAGTTTCAGGCTGCAGGGAGGCAGAGGCAATCGTTCCTCCTCCCAGCTTCCGGACAGATGTTGGACAAAGGATGACCTTGAGAATCTAGCAAGAATGTGTTTTGGCTATGTCTACTCCCTCATGCAACCCCCCTCCCAAGTTCCCATAGTCAGCAAGCCTTCTCATAATATATGTGGCGAGCTGCATCGGCTCGACACTGGCGTTCGGTCAAGGAGCACCAGCTGCGTTCCACGTGTCGGATAGTCTACCTTGGTTAGCTCAGACGTTGCCTACAAGCACTCACCCCCCTTCTTGGGGACGGCAAATTGCTCGTTAATGAAGAAGATCAGAAAACGTATTGTTAGAAATGAACCACGACACCGTCCTTCACCTAAGGGACAAGCCAATTTGACAGCTACGCGGCTCTCTTGGTTTCTGATCTAACGAACGGTGATTGCATTGTGTTTTCGGCAACATCTGCGCTCGTTAAGATTCCTGTTGTTTGATTGTTCACAATAGCAATGGATGCCCTTCCCCCATTTCCCCCCCTCAAAAAAGAAGAACAAGCTGCGATTAGCTAAATAGACCATTTATTCCCCCCTCCCCCGCAACAATCTGAGACCTTGAAAGGATAAGGCGGCGGCGATGGTTACTTTTATTCGGGGATTTATACATCCCAAATACATTAGTGATGTGGTCTATAAATATTTCACAGGCAAATCTTTGCGGAGAAAGGACTTAACTAGTTGCATAAGAGGGAGGGTGGGGAAAAACCCCATCCTCAAAGGCCCATGGCGGAACATCTGCATTCTTATGCCATTCGCAGAGGCTTGTTTGCAAAAGCGGGAATTCGTAGCTCAGAACATTCCAAGACAAATTCTTTTTTTATTATTATTATCAAAACCAACAAAAAATAAATAAAAAAGACATTGTAGGAGCTCTGGGCGAAGAGGAAATGACCTCTTTTTCGGCATGAATCTTTCATTTGACTTTGACTGGGAATACATAATAGATAAGTTGACATCTTTAATTGGGCTCTCTTTCACTGACATCTGAAGTGCTAACTGCTTCGAAGATGGGAAGAGGAAATGCAGGCATCCATGCTTAACAGAGTAACAGAGTCAGAGGGGACCTTGGAGGTCTTCTAGTCCAACCCATTCTCAAACAGGAAACCCTATGCCATTTCAGACAGATGGTTGTCCAATCTCTTAAAAAACCTCCATTGTTGGAGCACCTACAACTTCTGGAGGCCAGCCGTTCCACTGGTTTATTCTCACTGCCAGGAAATTTCTCCTTAGTTCCAGGTTGTTTCTCTCCTTGATTAGTCTCCATCCATTGTTTCTTGTGACATGCCTGCCCTCCAAGACAAAGTAATTCCAAAGGAAGAGAATCTCTGGAGCTCAGGGTTGAACTGTGGTGTCTTTGGTGCTCTCTGAACTTGGTTGTTTAGTTGCAGATGTTCAAGCAGAAAAGAGTCCCCTAATGAAGGAGCTACCAAGAAGGAAACCCACACCCTGAGCAGCATGGGCAGGGCAAGCTACCGCATATAAACAGGGAGCAAACACCACACTCACAAGCACTGATGTTGTTATCTAGGCAGGTAATGAAATGTCTGCAACCACACAGCCAAGCTCAGAGAGCACCAAGGATTCCAAGGCACTAATAACAGAGTTGGAAGGGAACTTGGAGGTCTTCTAGTCAATCCATTCTCAAGCAGGAAACCTTGTGCCACTTCAGACAAATGTTGTCCACTTTCAGTTTTGGTCGCCACGATGTAAAAAAGATGTTGAGACTCTAGAAAGAGTGCAGAGAAGAGCAACCAAGATGATTAGGGGACTGGAGGCTAAAACATACGATGAACAGTTGCAGGAACTGGGCATGGCCAGTCTAGTGAAGAGAAGGACCAAGGGAGACATGATAGCAGTCTTCCAATATTTGAGGGGCTGCCACAGAGAGGAGGGGGTCAAGATATTTTCCAAGGCACCCAGATAAGGAAAAATGGATGGAAACTGAACAAGGAGAGATTCAACCTAGAAATGAGGAGAAATTTTCTGACAGTGAGAACAATCAACCAATGGAACAGAAGTTGCCTTCAGAAGTTGTGGGAGCTTCATCACTGGAGGCTTTCAAGAAGAGACTGGACTGCCATCTGTCAGAAGTGGTGTAGGGTCTGTTTGGGCGGGGGGTAGGACTAGATGACCTACAAGGTCCCTTCCAACGCTGTCAATCTGTATCTGTATTTGCTACCCAATGTTTTCACTCCAAGTGGTCACTATGCAATCAGACCAGGGGAAAATATCCACCGTGGATTTGTCCCCATCTGTCTTGGTTTAACCTTCTTGGCTTTGAAGATCATGGACTGTTCCAGCCATTTCCCCAGAACAAATATGTACAACCTCTTTATTGTTTTTATGTATTTAGTTTTCATCTCGGCCTCCCCAATTTTCCTAGGGCCACTAAGAAGATATTAAAATCCCAACTTGGAATTTCTAAAGGGAAAATATAAACATACAGTGGTCTATGACTGGCTGGGACAATGATATGTGTGCTGTGACATTATCACATAAATGCTTTTTTTTTTTTGCTTCTTGATGTAGTATCTCATGCAAACTTAGAGAGGCTCATGCTTACAAACCAGATAACCATGGATGTTCCTGCTCATTGGAGGGATCTACACCAACTGGAGAAGAAAAGTCCAATTAGGGTGGAGCAGAAACAAAATTTAATTAGTTGCAAATTTAAGTTGTGAATTAATTAACTAGATTTTTAGTATCCGTTGCTTGGTTCACATGTGGTGCTAGGTTTAGCCAAGGTGCTAATACCCAATCACCCTTGTCTGGGCCGAGATGCTAAACAAAAGACGAATCTGGTTAGATGCTTGGATGGGAGACCACCATGCAATCCCGGGAGTAGAGACTAAGCTGGGAAATTGTAAAGCCTTTTGCTCCAAGTCAGCATATTGCTGCTGTTGGAAGAAATATCCAGGTCCAGTTCCAATCCGGGAGAAAGGCACTGGAGACAAAATGGAGGCTGGAGGCTGATTGGAAAGAGGGTCCATTTATTGATGAAGCAGAACCACATGGGTGGTTCCGGACAGCTGAACTCATGGAGTTGAGAGTGGGGGGTTTTCTATAGCTTCTCTTGGGATTTACACTTGAGCTTCCTGTTCCTGAGCAAGAACATGTATTCTATTGGCTGTTGTAGGGATCATAACTGGCTCTGTAGGTTGTCTGAGCTACGTTTGGTTGAAGTTTGGAGGGTGATGCAATGAAGGGGCTTGTTGGGCAATTCCTATTGTGGCTGAGGACTAACCCTACCTTTGTTCAGACCTTGCTGCAGGGAATTTGCTTATGAATAGAGCTAGCTTTCTCTTTATTTCTTAAGTGCTGACATCTGCTGAGGGCTATTAAGGAAGGTGGGGGCTACCATGTTTCCCCGAAAATAAGACTCTGTCTTATATTTTTTTGAACCCTGAAATAAGCGCTTGGCCTTATTGCCATGCACTCAAAAGCCCGATTGGGCTTATTATCAGGGGAGGTCTTATTTGGGGGGAAACAGGGTATTAAGAGTGAGTCTGCTTCCTGCAGACTTCTAATTTCCAGGGAAATATAATATTCTGCCTTTTTAATATTTCTCAAAATATTTTTCTTCTAGGAGAGGGGTGGTGCTAATTTTCTACACTGTCAAGAAAATTGAGGAAATGGCATGGAAAACTCAGAAGGAGCAGCAGCTAACGGAGATATCCTCTTTCTCTTGAAGCCCCTAACATTTCCAATTTCTTGTGTTCCGACAGTGTTTCCTACATCACAAACCATAGTTTGCAAGATCAATGGTTCTTCACAGACAACGCTAAGTTAGAAGTAAACAAAATCACCGTCTGGCTTACTGCGATTATCTAAAGCTGGGGAAATAAATAAGAGAATAGGACCTCCGACAGATGAAGGATCAAAGGCTAATCAGAGTCAAAGGGAGAGAAGAAGAAAGAGGATCAGCCAAACAAATGCACACGAAGATCACTTCTGTAGGACTGCAGTTCTAATGGAATGTAACTGTCATGGGATCTCCTTTGATCTTTGGTGATGAATGAAAATTGCCCCCCAACGCAATCCTTGCAGAACAGAGAGGAATATGAGAGAGACAGGCATGGGAGAGAAAGAGAAACAGAGAAACAGAGAGAGGGAGGGAGGGAGGGAGGGAGGGAGAGAGAGAGAGAGAGAGAGAGAGAGAGAGAGAGAGAGAGAGAGAGAGAGAGAGAGAGAGAGAATGGAGAAGAGAAAGAGAGGAGGAGGAGGGAGAGAGGGAAAGAGAGAGAGAGATTGAGAGAGAGAAAATGGAGAGAGAGAAAGAATAGAATAGAATAGAATAGAATAGAATAGAATAGAATAGAATAGAATAGAATAGAATAGAATAGAATAGAATAGAATTCTTTATTGGCCAAGTGTGATTGGACACACAAGGAATTTGTCTTGGTGCATATGCTCTCAGTGTACATAAAAGAAAAGATACATTTGTCAAGAATGGTTGTCATAGGGTTCAAGTAAGCAATCAGGAAACAATCAATATGAAATAATCGTAAGGATACAAGCAACAAGTTACAGTCATACAGTCATAAGTGGGAGGAGATGGGTGATAGGAACGATGAGAAAAACTAATAGTAATAGTAATGCAGCCTAGTGAATAGTTTTACAGTGGTGAGGGAATTATTTGTTTAGCAGAGTGATGGTGTTCGGGAAAAAACTGTTCTTGTGTCTAGTTGTCTTGGTGTGCAGTGCTCTATAGCGACGTTTTGAGGGTAGGAGTTGAAACAATTTATGTCCAGGATGCGAGGGGTCAGTAAATATTTTCACGGCCCTCTTTTTGACTCCTGCAGTATACAGGTCCTCAATGGAAGGCAGGTTGGCAGTAATTGTTTTTTCTGAAGTTCTGATTATCTTCTGAAGTCTGTGTCTGTCTTGTTGGGTTGCAGAACCAAACCAGACAGTTATAGAGGTGCAGATGACAGACTCAATGATTCCTCTGTAGAACTGTATCAGCAGCTCCTTGGGAAGTTTGAGCTTCCTGAGTTGGCGCAGAAAGAACATTCTTTGTTGTGCTTTTTTGATGATGTTTTTGATGTTAGATGACCATTTTAGGTCTTGAGATATGATGGAACCTAGAAATTTGAAGGTCTCTGCTGTTGATACTGTGTTGTCTAGTATTGTAAGAGGTGGTAGGATGGGAGGGTTTCTCCTGAAGTCTACCACCATTTCTACGGTTTTGAATGTGTTCAGTTTCAGATTGTTCCGGTCGCACCATGAGACTAGTTGTTCAACCTCCTGTCTGTATGCGGTTTCATCGTTGTCTCGAATGAGGCCAATCACTGTTGTATCATCTGCAAACTTCAGTAGTTTAACAGATGAATCGTTTGAGATGCAGTCATTGGTATAGAGAGAGAAGAGAAGTGGTGAGAGTACACAGCCTTGGGGGGCCCCTGTGCTAATTGTACAGGTATCTGATGTGATTTTGCCTAGCTTCACCTGCTGCTTCCTTTCTGTTAGGAAGCTTGTGATCCACTTACAAGTGTGTTCAGGTACCGCTAGCTGATTTAGTTTAGTTAGAAGAATGTCCGGTATGATGGTGTTGAATGCTGAACTAAAGTCTACAAAGAGGACCCTTGCGTAGGTATTTGGAGATTCAAGATGTTGTAGGATGTAGTGCAGAGCCATATTAACAGCATCGTCTGTTGATCTATTTGCTCGGTATGCAAATTGCAGGGGGTCTAACAGTGGATCCGTGATGGTTTTCAAGTGGGACATCACTAGCCTTTCAAAGGTTTTCATAACTACAGATGTTAGAGCAACTGGTCTGTAGAGAGGAGGAGGAGGAGGGAGAGAGGGAAAAAGAGAGAGAGAGATTGAGAAAGAGAAATGGAGAGAGAAAGAGGGTGAGAAAGAAAAAGAGAGAAAGAGAAAGAGAGGAGGAGAGGAGAGAAGAGTGAGAGAAAGAGAAAGGGAGAAAGAGAGAGGGAAAGAGAGGGAAAGAAAGAGAGAGAGAGAGAGAGAAGGAAAGAAGGAAGGAAGGAAGGAAGGAAGGAAGGAAGGAAGGAAGGAAGGAAGGAAGGAAAGAAAGAATGAATGAATGAATGAATGAATGAATGAATGAATGAATGAATGAATGAATGAATGAATGAATACAATGCAGGCAACAAAGTCTGTCTCATTTTCTGCCACCAAAATGCACGTTCTCAACCCTTAAGAACTTCCATGCCCAGAATCAACCGTCCCTGACTAGAGAGGTAATCAGGGCTGTGGTCGCTTAGGCAAACAAACATTGGCAAAAATCTTTTGATGAAATCTGTTGTCACCATATGGGTTCCTCCCTCAATTCAGACCTTCTGGTTAGGTGGAATGCATAGCCTAATATCCTAATAAAAACATTTATCCTGCAATCTTCAACTTCTACTGTACACTGTAAAAACATATGGACTACACAACTCGATCAGGGCAAAGCAACAGATGCAATTTACATAGACTTCTGCAAAGCCTTTGACTCAGTGGTACATGACAAATTACTTCTAAAAGTAAAATCTTATGGCATTTCTGGACCTCTGCACAAATGGATCACTGCATTCCTGTCAAACAGGCAACAAGTGGTCAAAATAGGAAATGCTTTATCAAACCCTGTACCTGTTAACAGCGGTGTTCCCCAAGGCAGCATTTTAGGACCAATTCTCTTTATTCTTTACATAAATGACCTTTGTGATAATATAAAAAGCAACTGCGTCCTCTTCGCAGATGATGTAAAACTATTCAACACCACTGACAATACTACTACTCTTCAAAAAGCACTACACTCCTCCGTTTGCAAAAGAATACCTTATGCCACCAGACTTGAAATTTTGGGCCTAGAAAATTTAGAACTACACCGCCTTCGATCTGACCTAAGTGTAGCACACAAAATTATATGCTACAATGTCCTACCTATCAACGACTACTTCAGCTTCAACCACAACAATACACAAGCACACAATAGATACAAACTTAATGTAAACCATTCCAAACTCGATTGCAGAAAATACAACTTCAGCAACAGAGTGGTCAATGCCTGGAATGCACTACTTGACTCTGCAGTTTCTTCCCCAAACCCCCAAAATTTTAACCTTAGACTGTCTACCGTTGACTTCACCCCATTCCTAAGAGGTCTGTATGGGGCGTGCATAAGCGCACCAGCGTGCCTACCGTCCCTGTCCTAAAATCCCCATGTATTCGTAAAATATCATGTACTCAAAACCATGCTTGTTCTTTTTATATATTCATATTAATATATAATATTTTATATATTCATATTAAACATACTTTGTTTGTATTCATATACATGCTTGACAAAATAAATAAATAAATAAATAAAAATATCCACTTTCCATTTCTATCAGGCTAATTTTAACTTCTAACTCAACCACCAGAGGAAGAAGAAGTGATGGGGGAAACGTGGCCACTGTCCAATATTTTCCTGGACAGAAAAATCCTGATTTTGCAAAAGAAAAAGAAAAAGAAAAAAACACATTATAAAATCTGGTTAGCATTACATTCATGATAGCATCTATAATTAAACAACTGGATGGTGTGTGTGTTTTTTAATTCTCCCTACATTTCACAGGAAATAAGAGAACACAAAAGTGCATGGAAAGTAAAACAAACAAACAAAACAAAAACTTGCATTCTAATAAGAAATTAGAAAGATGTTGAGATTTTGGAAAGTGTGCAGAAAAGAGCATCAAAGATGATTAGGGGGCTGGGGGTTAAAACCTATGAAGAAGGGTTGCAGGAATTAGGTAGGTCTAGTCTAGTGAATTAGGGACGCAGTGGCTCAGTGGCTAAGACGCTGAGCTTGTCGATTGAAAGGTTGGCAGTTCAGCGGTTCGAATCCCTAGCGCTGCAGAATGGAGTGAGCTGCCGTTACTTGTCCCAGCTTCTGCCAACCTAGCAGTTCGAAAGCACGTAAAAAAGGCAAGTAGAAAAATAGGGACCATCTTTGGTGGGAAGGTAACAGCATTCCGTGCGCCTTCGGCGTTTAGTCATGCCGGCCACATGACCACGGAGACATCTTTGGACAGCGCTGGCTCTTCGGCTTTGTAAAGGAGATGAGCACCGCCCCCTGGAGTTGGGAACGACTAGCACATATGTGAGAGGAGAATCTTTATCTTTTTAGTCTAGTGAAAAGAAGGACCAGGGCTGCCACAAAGAAGAGGCGGTCCACCTATTCTCCAAAGCAGGACAAGAAACAATGGATGGAAACTAACCAAGGAGAGAAGCAACCTGGAGCTAAGAAGAAACTTCCTAACAGTGAGGACAATTAACCAGTGGAACTGCTTGCCTCCAGAAGTTGTGGGTGCTTCATCACTGGAGGTTGTTAAAAAGAAACTGAACAACATTTGTCTGAAATGGCACAATGTTTCCTTCTTCAGCAGGAGGTTGGACTAGAAGACCTCCAAGTTCCCTTCCAACTCCATTATTCTGTTATTAGTGCCTTGGAATCCTTGGTGCTCTCTGAGCTTGGCTGTGTGGTTGCAGACGTTTCATTACCTGCCTAGATAACAACATCAGTGCTTGTGAGTGTGGTGTTTGCTCCCTGTTTATATGCGGTAGCTTGCCCTGCCCATGCTGCTCAGGGTGTGGGTTTCCTTCTTGGTAGCTCCTTCATTAGGGGACTCTTTTCTGCTTGAACATCTGCAACTAAACAACCAAGTTCAGAGAGTACCAAGGACACCACAGATCAACCCTGAGCTCCAGAGATTCTCTTCCTTTGGAATTACTTTGTCTTGGAGGGCAGGCATGTGACTTGTGCTATCACACCACAGCAACCAAACACTTGGGGCAGGTCAGCAGATAAGGGGTCAGACTAAAAGCTGAAATGGGATTTTCCTTCCTTCCTTCCTTCCTTCCTTTCCTTTCCTTCTTTCCTTTCTTTCCTTTCTTTTCTTTCCTTCCTTCCTTCTTTCTTTCCTTCCTTCCTTCTATCCTTCTTTCCTTCCTTCCTTCCTTCCTTCTTTCCTTCTTTCTTTCCTTTCTTTCCTTTCTTTCCTTTCCTTCCTTTCCTTCCTTCTTTCTTTCCTTCCTTCTATCCTTCTTTCCTCCTTTCCTTCTTTCCTTCTTTCCTTCTTTCCTTCTTTCCTTCTTTCCTTCTTTCCTTCTTTCCTTTTCCTTCCTTCCTTTCTTCTCCTTATCTGGAAGGGAAATTATCTTCCTCCCTCCCACCCTCCCTCCCTCCCTTCCTTTCCCCCTTCCTTCCTTATCCTTCCTTCTATCTATCCATCGCCTTCCCTTCTTCTTCCTTCCTTCCTTCCTTCCTTCCTTCCCTCCCTTCCTTATCCTTTCTTCTTTCCTTATCCTTCCTCCATCCCTTCTTCCTTCCTCCCTTCCCTCCTTCCTTATCCTTCCTTCCATAACATTCCTTCCTTCCATCCATTGCCTTCTTTCCTTCCTTTTTCCTCCATTCCTTCCTTCCTTCCTTCCTCATTTCCTTCCTTCCTTCCTTCCTTCCTTCCTTCCTTCCTTCCTTCCTTCCTCAACCGTCTTTCCATCCATCCATCCATCCATCCATCCATCCATCCATCCATCCATCCATCCATCATCTACCTTCCTTCCTTCCTTCCTTCCTTCCTTCTTTCTTTCTTTCCTCCCTCCCTCCCTCCTTCCTTCCTTCCTTCCTTCCTTCCTTCCTTCCTTCCTTCCTTCCCTCCCTCCCTATCTGAAGAGAGGGAAAGCCAGGTTCAAATCCACCCAAACCCAGGAAGGGTTCACTCAGCCCAGCCCTTCCCAGGATTAATGCCAGGGAAACGAGGGGGGGCCAGTCCTGGGTGCAAGGCTGAGCTTCGTAAGAAAAGGCAGAGGATGTGATTGCACCCATAATTTCTCAGCCTCTCAAAAGAGCTAAAATGGACTTTAAAAGCCATTTCTGAAAGAGTGTGTGGGGTTTTTTTTTAAGAAAACACACGATGTTTGGCAGAGGGGGGAAAAAAACCTCACTTCTTAAGAAGCATTCAGCTCTTTTCCTGCAGGCAGGATCCATAAAGCAAAGTTATGAAATCTGATTCACTTTCCTTTCTTTTTTTCCCCTGAAGAAAATTGAATCAAACAGCAATAATTATGGAATCTGTACTGAAAATGGCTTGCCTTGAATGTATGGCTTGCGGAGGGGGAAGGATATGTGTGTGTGCTGTATATTACCTAAAAATAAAAGTGGAAATGATGCTAGGAGGGGAGGGGAGGGAGGGGAGGGAGGGAGAACAGAGAGATGCGCTCTTAGGAGGACCCCCGAATAATATTTCTGGAAACAGAATACCAATGTTCTCTGCCACGACATCAATCATGCTGTATCTACAGTATTGAGAAATGCACTTAGGATAAATTGATTTAAAGGAGAGGGAGGGAGAAAAGAAAGGGAGGGAGGGAGGGAAGGAAGGAGAAAAGGAAGGAAAATAAAGAAAGATGAAAGGAAAGAAGGAAGGAAGATAGGAAGGAAGGTAGGAAGGAAGGAAGGAAGGAAGGAGGGAGGGAGGGAGGGAGGGAGGGAGGGAGGGAGGGAGGAAGGAAGGAAGGAAGGAAGGAAGGATGGATGGATGGATGGATGGATGGATGGATGGATGGATGGAAGAAGGGAGGGAGGAAGGAAGGAAGGAAGATAAAGAAAGATGAAAGGATGGATAGAAGGAAGGAAGGAAGGAAGATAAAGAAAGATGAAAGAATGGATGGATGGATGGATGGATGGATGGAAGGAAGGAAGGAAGGAAGATAAAGGAAGATGAAAGGAAGGAAGGAAGGAAGGAAGGAAGGAAGGAAGGAAGGAAGGAAGGAAAGATGAATGGATGGATGGATGGAAGGAAGAAGGGAGAGAGGGAGGAAGATAAAGAAAGATGAAAGGATGGATAGAAGGAAGACAAAGAAAGATGACAGAATGGATGGATGGAAGGAAGGAAGGAAGGAAGAAAGATAAAGGAAGATGGGAGGATAGATGGAAGGAAGGAAGGAAAAGAAAGATGGAAGGAGGGAGGGGAGGACCGAGGAGGAAGGCAGGCAGGCAGGCAGGCAGGCAGGCAGGCAGGCAGGCAGGCAGGCAGGCAGGAAGGAAGGAAGGAAGGAAGGAAGGAAGGAAGGAAGGAAGGAAGGAAGGAAGGACTTGTGGACTTCAACTCCCAGAATTCCCCAAGAAATTGAAGTCCATGGGTATCTACAGTATTGAGAAACGCACAGGATAAATTGATTTAAAGGAGAGGGAGGAAAGGAGAAAAGGAAGTTAGGAAGATAAAGAAAGATGAAAGGTTGCCAAGGTTGGACAGACCTGGTCTAAATGTTTCCATTTTCATGGACAGAAATATCTGGAAAAAAACGATTATGCAGCAACCAACCAGGAAAGGGGTTCAGTATAAATCCCGTTTCAGCCCTAATGAAGTCACTTTAATAAGTCATCACTAATCATACTGCTTATTTCCCTAAAACGAACGTGTGGCTTCTTTCATTTGGAGCTAAACCATGCATCTTTTAAACCTCCTGGGTGTCAAATCCTCGCTACCCGATAAGACAGCTATAAATATAAATGCTTCGTATCATCTACCTAACAGCAAAAGAAGAAATATTTGAATACAGTCAGTTGTACATGTTTAGGAATTTAAGGATGTCATCTTTTAATCAACCCATCGGTCCATGGGCTGCATTGTTCAAAGGTTGGGCTGCTTCCAACGCTGTAAATTGAATCCCTAGGAAGAATTTCTGAGCTTGGTTGGTTCCAACTATTTTAATAAACCATGGGCAGAACTGAGTTTAACGCCCCCACCTGCTTCGAAGAGACACCACCATGGAGTATAATCTCCCCTGTGACTTAAAACTGTCACCTCTTCTGGATCTGATTGATCTTTCAGACATCTTGGGACAATAGAAGGGAAGACTAAATTCATATAACTTTTTTTTAAATTCTGTGAATAAAGAAGAACTAGGGCTGACATGATACCAGTCTTCCAATATCTCAGGGGCTGCCACCAAGAAAAGGGGGTCAACCTGTTTTCCAAAGCACCTGAAGGGCAGGACAAGAAACAACGGATGGAAACTAATCAAGGAGAGAAGCAACCTGGAACTAAGGAGAAATTTCCTAACAGTGAAGACAATTAACCAGTGGAACAGCTTGCCACCAGAAGTTGTGGGTGCTCCATCACAGGAGGCTTTTAAGAAGAGACTGGACAGTCATTTGTCTGAGATGACATAAGATCTTCTGCTTGAGCAGGGGGCTGGACTAGAAGACCACCAAGGTCCCTTTCTCTTCTCTTCTCTTCTCTTCTCTTCTCTTCTCTTCTCTTCTCTTCTCTTCTCTTCTATTCTATTCTATTCTATTCTATTCTATTCTATTCTTTCCTTCTTCTCTTCTCCATCCTTCCTTCTTCTCTTCTCTTCTCTCCTATTCTATTCTATTCTTTCCTTTTTGTCTTTTCCATCCTTTCTTCTTCTCTTCTCTTCTCTTCTCTTTTCTTCTCTCCTATTCTAGTCTATTCTATTTTCCTTCTTCTCTTCTCCATCCTTCCTTCTTCTCTTCTATTCTATTCTATTCTATTCTATTCTATTCTATTCTATTCTATTCTATTCTATTCTATTCTATTCTATTCTATTCTTTCCTTCTTCTCTTCTCTTCTCTTCTCTTCTCTTCTCTTCTCTTCTCTTCTCTTCTATTCTATATACTTTATCTGTGTGGGGAGAAAAACTTACACCTGGCTAACTGTAGTTGCAGTCAATTGTGTCTCTACAGGTAGTTCTCAATTTACGGCCACAATTGAGCCCAATATTTCTGACATTAAGCAAGACACTTCTTAAGTGAGTTTTGCCCTGTTTTACAACTTTCCTTGCCGCAGTCGTTAAGCGAATCACTGCAGTTGATAAGTCAGCGACACAGTCATGAAGTGAATCCGGCTTCCCCATGGACTTTGCTTGTCAGAAGGTCGCGAAAGGGGATCGCGAGACCTTGGTTGGGAGATTGCAACCGTCGTAAATATGAGTCAGTTGCCAAGCGTCCGAATTTTGATCACATAATCATGGGGGTTGTCTACAAAGGGCGTAAGTGTGAGAAACGGTTGTAAGACACTTTTTTCAGTGCCATGGTAACTTTGAACAGTGACTAAATGAACCGTCGTAAGTCGAGGACTACCTGGACTTTATGGAAATAAAAATTATGCATTCCAGAGGAATCTAAGGAAATTTTTTGTCTGAGAGTTTTTGCTGGAAGTTACTTCGGAGTAGGAGGCGCAGAACTGTCTTTGTGGAGAAAGCTAAACCAGTTTTGGGTACAGGAAATTCTCAACTTACAGCAGTTCATTTAGTGACCGTTCAAAGTTACAAACGGCACTGAAAAAAAGCGACTTATGGCCATTTTTCACATTTACGACCGTTGTAGCATCCCCATGGTCAAGTGATCAAAATTCAGATGCTTGGCAACTGACTCATATTTATGACGGTCACGTGATTCCCCTTTTGCAACCTTCTGACAAGCAAAGTCCATGGGGAAGCCGGATTCACTTAATGACCGTGTTACAACTACAATGATTCACTTAACAACTGTGACAAGAAAGGTCAACATTCACCTAACAGTTGTCTGCTTAACCCCTGTCTTGTTTAGCAACAGAAATTTTGGGCTCAATTGTGGTCGTAAGTCGAGGACTACCTATAATGGTTAGTGCATCAGGCTAGAAAATGGGTGACCATGAATTCTAGTCCCGCCATAGATGCAAAGCCTATGACATTGAGCCAGTCGCTCTGTCTCAGCCCCAAGAAGGAAGCAATGGCAACCACTTCTAAAATCTTGCCAAGATAACTTCAGGGACTTGTTCAAGCAATCACCAGGAAGTCGACACTGATTTGAAGGCACACTATCACATACACAATGTACGATCCACAAATAAGCATAAGTTCTACTAAGCTTAAGCACTTTTCCATCACTGCCTTTGATACAAACACAACGCAGGAACAGCATTGTGCAACTGCATTTGAATAAAAGGCATACCCCTCGCCGCTATTTGCTTTAGATCACAATAATCATCTTTTTTAAAAAATTGTTTTGTTTCCAGATCTACAACTACGGTGAGTATTGATGGAAAACTTCAAGAAGGATCAATGCAAGGTAGTTACTGCTAACCATCTGGAGACGTTTAAAACTGGAAGCAAAGAGGAAGAAGCAGTTGAAGTTGTTTTAAAAGACAAATAAATAGAGTGAGTTCCGATTTCAGATCAATTCCTCTGTCTCTTTTGTTTCAAATTCAAGCACACCTTCAAGATTATTTTATCAAAATTACTGGGCCCATCCCTCTCTTTTTTTTCTCTCTCTCTCTCTTAATATTTTTCTATTCAATATTGCTTGTTCAGTAGTAAAGATTCTTAAAAATGGAAGGGCTTTAATAATCAGTTTCCTGGGTCCTCTGTGGTTGTTAAGGTTACTTTGTAAAAATGACATGAAATGAAATTGGCTTGGAGTAAACCTGAATTAGCTTTTTCTCTTTGCTGTTCGGTTGTTTTTCTAGGATAGATCAGCAAAGTTTACTTCCAGGCCCACTAACAATGCCAGATTGCAGTCCTTAAAAATATCCCAGTCTAGAGGTGAGGTTGGCTCCTCAGTTACTGGGTGGCCAGGTGATCCCTGATCCAAGTCCTGCTAAAGGCTGGTCTTGGTTGATCTCAAGAAACTATGTAAGACCAGACCTTGATTAATACTTGGATGGGTATCCCAAAGGTGCTTTTTCAGTAGGCAACTGGACTTTCTTGTTTTTTCTTTGAAGACGTTTCGCTTCTCATCCAAGAAGCTTCTTCAGCTCTGACAGGATCTACAGACTTGGATGGGTAAGCACCAGGTAACCCAAGGCTGAGGAGGTTTGTGGACAAGTCCAGATGAGGTGAAACCTGGCTCAAAAATAGTCACTGTGAGAAGGATCTTGGAGTCTTAGTGGACGATCCCTTAAACATGAGCCAGCCGTGTGCGGCAGCAGCCAAAAAAGCTAATACAATCCTGGGTTGTATAAACAGAGGCATAGAATCAAAACCACGTGAAGTATTAGCATTGCTTTATTAAGCCTTAGTAAGGCCACACCTGGAATATTGCATCCAGTTTTGGTCACCCCATTACAAAAAAAAGATGTTGAGAGTTTGGAAAAAGTGCAAAGAAGAGCAACCATGATGATCAAAGGCCTGGAGACAAAATTGTATGAAGGACGGTTGCAGGATCTTGGTTTCACCAGTCTAGAGAAAAGAAGGACCATGGGTGACATGATAGCAGTCTTCCAATATTTGAGGGGCTGCCACAAAGAAGAGAGGGTCAACTTATTTTCCAAAGCACCAGAAGGCAAGATAAGAAACAAAGGATGGAAACCTATTAAGGAGAGAAGCAACCTGGAATTAAGGAGAAACTTCCTAAACAGTGAGAACAATTAACCAGTGGAACAGCTTGCCACCAGAAATCGTGGGCACTCCATCACTGGAGATTTTTAAGAAGAGTCTAGACTCTAGACAGTCACTTATCTGAAATAGTATAGGTTCTCCTCTTTGAGCAGGGGGCTGGACTAGAAGACCTCCAAGGTCCCTTTCAGTTCTATTCTATTCTATTCTATTCTATTCTATTCTATTCTATTCTATTCTATTCTATTCTATTCTATTCTATTCTAGACAGGAGAAGTAGAAGCAGAAACCTCTATTTGTGGTTTAATCTTTTGATAAGCTACCGTCTTTGAAGATGGGTATTTTCAGGGCCAGATTTAACCATGGGAAGATGAAGAGTATCTGACAAGTTGTCTGTATGACAACTTGTATGCCACTAACAATACTCATAAGCCTTCAATGCTAAGATTTTCAAACACATTAGCCAATTATTTATTAGATGTAGGCTAATAAACAAAACAATTCTGCAACTCCCAACAATTCCCCCTGGATGAATGGTTTTTGTTGCTTTTTAAAAATTTTATGTTGTGTTTTTTATTTTTATTTTTTATTTATTTTTTAACTGTTTTTTTATATATATTGTACCGTTCTTATTCGTGCTGTACGCCGCCCTGAGTCCTACGGGATTGGGCGGCCTATAAGAACTTTTAATTAAATTAAATTAAATTAAACTTAGAATTTCTAAGAGGCTGGGTTGTGGGGGAACAAAGAGATGCCATCTTTAGGGATGGCAGCTTCAGTCTAAGTTTTACCCAACGAGCTACTTTGATTTTGCATTTTCTGGGGAAATATTCCTCTTTCTCTTCTCAACTCTACCTCCTTGGATGGCACTCTCCTTTGTCTTCAGATGTTGCATGAAATGAGATCGAACCCTCAAGCATTCTCAACTGGCAATGCCAAAAAAACAGGTTATTGTGATCAGTCTAGGCTGGGCATCAGTTTGTTTATTTCCTCCCAGGGAGAAAAAACATTTGAAAAGAAACACACAAAAAAAATAGAACAAATGAGAGTTTGAGGCATGCACACCAGAGGAGCAAAAAAAATGAAACGGGCTATATTGTTCTCTAACGGAAAGCCTGGAAAACAAGAAAGAGAGCTGATATTGTAAAAAGCCTGCATTGCAGACAATCGAAAAAATGAAGAAAAAAAAATAAAAATAGTTGTTTCTTGCCAACCGAAGAGATGGTGGGAGCACGGTTAATGATGCCTTAAAATGATAGGGGGTAAACATCAGTTAGAAACGCTTTAGAATTTAACCCTCCTTGTCCAGAATTTGTATTACCCCAAAGAGCCAGCTTGCAAGGAAGAGCTTCGAGATTTCCCCGTTAATATGAAGGCTCTGATTAAAAGTCTTGTTCAGTAAAAGCAATTATATTGACCAAAAGCTTGACGTAGGCATTGAGGAAAAAGCTGTCCTTTTGAAGTGCACCCTGATGGTTTTTCTTTGTCATCTTCAAAGCAATGTAGGGAAATAACACGGATTGAACTAGAAACTTTAAAGAATCCAAGTATTATTTTGGCACAATAGGCTGATCTTCTCCATGGCAGCAGGAACAGAGGGGGGCAAAATCACCAGCCTGGTATATGGATCCTACAGCAAAATTGTGAATGTCCTCTAATAAAGTGGGGGGTGTTTTTCCCCTTCCAGATTGCCTTTTGCTATCTCCCTAGATCAATTTTATCTGTCCAAGTTGTTTGCAGATTGTAACTGTATTGATTTTGTTTTTGGCTGTCTTTTAGCCAAGGAGATTTTAAAAATAAATCCTACATTTTAACCTCTCCTCTGGGGTGTGTGTGTGTGTGTGTGTGTGTGTGTGTGTGTGTGTGTGTGCGCTGTATGTTGAGAAGGGTGGAATGTATGAAGGCCTTTCAAAATAAAAATAACAGGAAAGAATAGGAATTAAAGGATAGGGTAGGGTAGGGTAGGGTAGGGTAGGGTAGGGTAGGGTAGGGTAGGGTAGGGTAGGGTAGGATAGGATAGGATAGGATAGGATAGGATAGGATAGGATAGGATAGGATAGGATAGGATAGGATAGGATAGGATAGGATAGGATAATAGAATGGAATGGAATGGAATGGAATGGAATGGAATGGAATGGAAGACAAGAGAAGACAAGAGAAGACAAGAGAAAATATGGAGTGGAATGGCATGGCATGGCATGGCATAGAATAGCATAGAATAGCATAGAACAGAACAGAACAGAACAGAACAGAACAGAACAGAACAGAATAGAATAGAATACAGAACAACAGGAAACAATGGCATGGCATGGCATGGCATGGCATGGCATAGCATAGCATAGCATAGCATAGCATAGAATAGAATAGAATAGAATAGAATAGAATAGAATAGAATAGAATAGAATAGAGTAGAGTAGAGTAGAGTAGAATAGAATAGAATAGAATAGAATAGAATAGAATAGAATAGAATAGAATAGAATAGAATAGAATAGAAAATATGGAATGGAATGGAAAGGAAAAGAAAAGAAAAGAAGAAAAGAAAAAAAAGAAAAGAAAAAAAGAGAAGAGAAGAAAAGAAAAGAAATTAGGATAGGATAGGATGAGTTGGAAGGGACCTTGGAGGTCTTCTAGTCCAGCCCCCTCCTCAAATCTCTGCATCTAGTTTCCACTTCCTGCAGAATTACATTTTTTTCAGAGTGAAGTGGCTGTACCTGCTAGAGCCCGAAACTAAAGGAAGCTCCTTTCAATCTATTTAGGAGTCTCCTGGCACTGCTTGGTCTTCTTCCTTGCTCATTTTATTATCTACTTACTGGAGTCTCCGTGGACTTTAAAAAAGCCGCTGCTTGCTCAACTGAAACTTTCTTTTAATGTAATCTTGTTTGCTTAGCCCATTAATTCCAGCAAGGCGCAGCTAAATAAATCCAGTCAATACTCTTCGGCCTTTTCAGTCCTGCGCTGCCACTGACATAGATCCTGAGATCGGGTCATGGGCGAGGGGGGAGCTCGAGTTTTGAGATCAGTAAGGTGCGCTCCAAAGAAAGTTGAAAAATGATACGGTTATTTTAATTTTTCAGTTTTGAATTTTGTTCTTCATCTGTGCTGAGCAGAGACTACAGTTATGGAACATTGTCCCATTGTGGGACAATTGAAGACTTTATTCCGCATATTTCCTTCCTTCCTTCCTTCCTTCCTTCTTTCCTTCCTTCCTTCCCACTTTCCTTCCTTTCCTCCCTCCTTCTTTCTTTCCTTCCTTCCCTTTCCTTCCCTCCTTCCCTTCCTTTCTTCCTCCCTCCCTCCCTTTCCTTCCTTTTCTTTCTTCACTCCCTCTCCTTTTCCTTCCTTTCCTCCCCTCCTTCCCATTCTTTCCCTCCCTCGCTTCTTCCTTCCTTCCCTTTCCCTCCCTCCTTTCCTTTTCTTTTTCCTTCTTTCCCTCCCTCTCCCTTCCTTCCTTCCTTCCTTTCCTCCTCTGCCTCCCTCCCTCCCCTCCCCCCATTCTCCATGGCTGGTTGAGGAATTCTGGGAATTGAAGTCCATCCATCTTAAAGTTGCCATGGTTGAGAAACACGGAATCCTGCTGCACTGTGGCATTTGTTTTTGTTTTTCCTTTTTACAATCACAAGAAACCAAAAGCCAGAGGTGTATTGATGGACATTCCAGGCTGTGCTTGTTGCTTTCCTTTTCAGCACCTGGAAGGAGGTGACAAGGATCAGTTTGCCTTTGACCCACAGCTGGATCATGAAGAGATCTACTGCCTTGGGTCTACCAGGAGCTACACCCATCACCGACGGGTTGGTGAATCTCTCCTGGGCTGTTCTGCATGGCCTTACCATTTCTAGGGATGTCGGTCTGTTGCCGGCTTATCTTGCCTTCCAGTTGGTGGGTTGCGTGTATCCTGGGTGTTGTGCGGAAGAAAACGAAAGGAAACAATCCTAGATTGCAGACTAACATCCCAGAGTCCCGAACCAACAAATTACAACCCCGAGTTTATGCGGAAGTGAAAGCACTTTCAAAAACAAAAGAAAATGCCATCACCTGCTGCAGACATAAATAAAACAGAACCCTTGCGTTAATATTTTATGCACTACATAAATGAAAAGCTGTAACTTAAAAGGAGCCTCTAAACACCGCAAAGAAGGGCAATTTTGTAAAAAGAAAATCAATTTATGTCTCAAAATTTGGATAGGGGAGGGGAGGGTAGAGTAGAGTAGAGTAGAGTAGAGTAGAGTAGAGTAGAGTAGAGTAGAGTAGAGTAGAGTAGAGTAGAGTAGAGTAGAGTAGAGTAGAGTAGAGTAGAGTAGAGTAGAGTAGAGTAGAGTAAAATGAGCAGAACAGAATATAGAAATTGACCTGAACAGAATAGAATAAGAATAGAATAGGTTGGAAGAGACTTTGGAGGTCTTCTAGTCCAACCCCCTGCTCAATTAGGAAGTCCTATACCATTTCAGACAGTCCAATCACCTCTTAAAAACTTCCAGTGTTGGAGCATTTACAACTTCTGGAGGCAAGTAGTTCCACTGGTTAATTGTCCTCACTGTCAGGAAATTTTTCCTTAGTTCAGGTTGCTTCTCTCCTTGATTATTTTCCATCCATCGTTTCTTGTCCTGCCTTCTGGTGCTTTGGAGAATAGCTTCACTCTCTCTTCTTTGTGGCAGCCCCTCAAATATAGAAAGAACACTACTATCATGTCTCCCCTAGTCCTTCTTTTCATTAAACTAGACATACCCAATTCCAGCAACCATTCTTCATATGTTTTAGCCTCCAGTCCTCTAACAGCAATAGCACTTAGACTTATATACTGCTTCACAGCCCTCTCTGAGTGGTTTACAGAGTCAGCATATTCCCAACAATCTGGGTCTTCATTTTACCGACCTCGGAAGGACGGAAGGCTGAGTCCACCTTGAGATGGTCAGGATCGAACTCCGGGCAGTAGTTTTTATAGCAGTAGCATTAGTACTTCGACTTATATACTGGGCTTTACAGCCCTCTCTAAGCGACTTACAGAGTGAGCTTATTGCCCCCAACAATCTGGGTCCTCATTTTACCGACCTCGGAAGGATGGAAGGCTGAGTTAACCTTGAGCCTGGTGAGAATCGAACTGCCAAATTGCAGGCAGCCGGCAGGCCGCAGAAGTAGCCTGCAGTACTGCATTCTAACCACTGCGCCACCACAGTCCCCTAATCCTCTTTGTTGCTCTTCTCTGCACTCTTCCTAGAGTCTCGACATCTTTTTCACATCGTGGCAACCAAAACTGGATGCAGTATTCCAAGTGTGGGCTTACCAAGGCATTATAAAGTGGTATTAAGACTTCACATGATCTTGACTATATCCCTCTGGCTACCTTAAGTCAGTGTTTCCCAACCTTGGCAACTTGAAGATATCTGGACTTCAACTCCCAGAATTCCCCAGCCAGCATTCGCTGGCTGGGGAATTCTGGGAGTTGAAGTCCAGATATCTTCAAGTTGCCAAGGTTAGGAAACACTGACTTAAGTATTGCTTCTGAGCAATATAAATTTTCCAACACACAAATTCCTTGTTAAGTGAAATTCAGCCTGTCACACACCCTTAGCTGAACAAAATAAGCGTGAACATTGGCTCCTGCTAAGATTGTTAGTTCCCCGAGAGTATTTTTTTTCCACGATGTAGAGAGGCATGAATAGAAAAACTCCTTTCTGGTTTTATTCAGATAGGACTGGATCATTACAAAGCTGGAAAGAACTAATTTCCTTACTCCTTTTCTCCCTGAACTGCTGCCAGAAATGAAAAGACGAAAGAAAAGCAGTGAAAATTAAAAATTGGGTTATGGGATCAGCAAAAGCCATTAAAATCTCTCTTTGGAGAAGCCGCCGCTGCCACCAACATCTTGATTTTGCTGTATTCTATGACATAAAAAATATATGAGGATTTAGCATAACGGTTGATAGCTGGAGTTGCATCTTAGCAAAGATTGCACTGGGTTTTTTTAGGGTTATGAAAAAGTATTTCCTTCCAACACAGAAAAAACTTTAGTTCTGCTTTTATTTTTACATTTAATTTCTCAAATCTTTTGTCAAAGGAAAATGGGGGTTTTTCACTGGCAGCGGTACACCCATATTTTGATTTAGTGTTCAGCTCCCTCTACTGCTACTGAGAAAATACAGCATTATTTTATTACCAAGGGCAAGCAGAAGGCACCGGAGAAGGGAATTTTGAATGCAGTTTTCCTGTATTTCTTGAAATGGCATGGAGAACAAACCTTTAAAGTACTGGCTTTGAAGGAAGGAAGGAAGGAAGGAAGGAAGGAAGGAAGGAAGGAAGGAAGGAAGGAAGGAGGGAGGGAGGGAGGGAGGGAGGGAGGGAGGGAGGGAGGGAAGGAAGGAAGGAAGGAAGGAAGGAAGGAAGGAAGGAAGGATCAGCTTGATTTAAATGATTAAAAAAAAAACCTGATTGAAAAAGCGGTCCGCTTTCATTCTATGTAGGATGAATTCACCCATTGTTCCTTTGCACAACAAAATGCAAGTTTTGAAATTTCAGCACCATTCATTCTATATCTCCATGACCCAAGACAGATTTCTAGCGTTTAATTTTGAAAAATATATATGTAAAAACAAGTACAGCTAATCCTTGACTTACAAGAGTTCGTTTACTGACGGTTCGAAGTTAGAACGTTACTGGGAAAAAGTGACTTATGATTGCTTTTCACACTTACGACTGTTGCAGCTCATGTGATCAAAATTCAAATGCTTGGCAACTGGCATGTACTTATGACGGTTGCAGTGTCCCGGGGTCATGTGATCCCCTTTTGCAACCTCCTAACAAGCAAAGTCAATGGGAAAGCACTTAACAACCGTGCTATTAACTTAGAACCGTGGTGATTCACTTAACAACTGTGGCAAAAAAGGTCGTAAAATGGGGCAAAATTCATTTAACAACCATCTAGTTTAGCAACATAAATTTTGGACTCTATTGTGGTTGTAAGTCGAGGACTACCTGTGATTTTTGCAAGCTGGCTTGCAGTCTTTAGGTGTGTTGCAGAAACAATTATTAGCTAACAGTTACTCCGAGTAAAATTCTACATGGAGAATATCCCAAAGGTGTTTTTCCAAAAGACAATTGGATTTTCTTGGGTTATTTTTTTCCTCCCTTTACTTGAAAATATTTCACTTCTAATCCAAGCAGCTTCATCAGTTCTCTGTGTGTGCGCGCACACACACACACACACACACACACACACACCCCTATAAAAAAGGGGAGAATTTAATGTTTCTTCCTTTTTTTTGGCGTCCAGCTGAGGTGGATTCTGTTAAATTTATTTGGCATTTGGATCTTTTTTTCCCCTTTTGTTCACCAATTTATTAGTGCTAGATTATTATTATTATTTGTATTTTACCTTTTATAATGAAACAAAATATATTTAAATAGAAGATCATTTCCACAGGCCTCTCTCTCATTTAATTCCTGATTGGGCCTCTCGGCTGCCTCATTCAGTTCAGATTGAAATTTTAAAAAAAAACAAGAAATCATTTTAAAAGATTCAGCCGCTTTTTTGCCTCAAGGCGGCCAAAAAAACCCACAAAAAAAACCCAATGAAATCTTTGCCTGGTTATCTGAATGGGATACATGGTACCTTTAATGAAAGCGCAGAAGTATCTCTTAATAGGCATTTCACATCTGAACAAATCCACGAAGGCCTTCCGATGACAAAATATATCAAGCAGCCATTGGTGTGGAGAGAATTGCTCCAACTTGGGCTAAAGGCTATCGGGACTCCTCCCAATTTTTCTCTTGAGCTCTGCGAAATGAGCCTTAAGTGACAAGGGAGATTTCTTTTTGAAAGAGGATTCAGCGATGTGTTACAAAAATGATAATCTGTGTCATTGCAGGAATTTCGCTGTTCAGTGGGGTTGGGACTCTTAACTCACTCTCTCTCTCGAAATAAAGGTAATTTGCCAATTGCACAGGAAATTCGGATTATTCCGTCTGGTTACAACGGTTTCACATTTCATTTAGGGACGTTAAGGAGAGATAACAAGTACCAAGATTCTTTTAATTCTACGGGTGAAGCGTAGAATTCAAGCAACACGGAAATACAGATGGTCCTCATTCAACGACCACTTGTTCGGCTCTGAACAAGTGGTTGTTACGACTGGATCTCATGTTTATGGTCAGTGCAATGTTGCTTGCTTGTGTGATTGTGTCCTGGGCGTTTGGCACCTTGCTGGCAATTGCAAAGTCAAACAGCTTCCTGCCCTCCGACTTTCATCATGGTTTGGGACATTCCTTCCTGCTTTCCCACAAGCGAAGTTAATGGCGGGAATGTGGAAGTTGCGGTCATGTGAAGTCCTTGCTTAACATGTATAATCACACGTGTTAGAAGCACCCAGGCACTTCTGGGTTGGAAGGGTTAGCCAGTGACATCACCCTTGCCCTCGGGACACCGAATTGGAGGCTCCTTTTATGTCTCCGACAGGAGCTTGAGCCATGGACAGGAGCTCAACCGCACCCCATGGCAGCTCAGGGTCTCGAACGTGGGCTTGCTAACCTCCCGCCCAGCGCTCCAACCACTCGCGCCACCGTGCTCCTTTTAACCGCACTGCTTAACGACAAAGTTCCCAGTGCTAATTACTGTCAATATATGAGGAGTACTACACCTTGTGTGATGATGTGTGTATGCTTTAACCAATCTGTTGTCCTGATTTTACGGCATCGAATTATAACACTGTTCTAAGTGAAGTATAGGGACCCGGTGGCTCAGTGGCTAAGACGCTGAGCTTGTCGATCAGAAAGGTCGGCAGTTCGGCGGTTCGAATCCCTAGCGCCGCGTAATGGGGTGAGCTCCCGTTACTTGTCCCAGCTTTTGCCAACCTAGCAGTTCGAAAGCACGTAAAAAAGGCAAGTAGAAAAATAGGGACCACCTTTGGTGGGAAGGTAACAGCGCTCCATGCGCCGTCGGCATTTAGTCATGCCAGCCACATGACCACGGAGGCGTCTTTGGACAGCACTGGCTCTTTGGCTTTGAAACAGAGATGAGCACCGCCCCCTAGAGCCGGAAACGACTGGCACTCATGTGCAGGGGAACCTTTATCTTTAAGTTAAGTATTATAATGCTTACACAGCAGTCTGCTATTTTTTTATTATTAATAGAAAAGTGTGGCATGAATCTTAAATTTTATCATGCAGAAGCATCCTTATGGGCTACACAGCTCATTAAAACTCACAATGACAACTTGCACTTGGCAACTGCTCGACAAACGAAAGGAGCCCGACTTGTTTAAGTAAAAGTTATATATTTACAATTTTATTTGGAAGCAAAGTTAAGCCAAACAATCTTTAACACTACAGCCAAAACGTGTGTGCACCCCAATATCGCTAGAGCAAATAAATTATTTTAAAGGGATCGAGTGTTATTTTAATAAGGCAATAATCCTAAATAGTCCAATTAAACGCCTTCTTAATTCTCCAAATGCATCACCAAGCGAGCCAAGGACTGGGTTCGAATCCTCCCCCCCCCCCCCAAAAAAAAACACCTTCATGGGAACAGCAGCAAGAAGAGCTCTCATTCTTGATTACAGCTCTTAAATATCTTCATGAAGAGGTCCGGCTGCTGTAGGTCAAGGTACGAAAACGGGAATCATCTTCTGAACCAGCATTCAGGGCTTCTGTGTCCACCTATAACAGGGTTCCACAAACCACGATCAAGAAGATCAGAACTTCTTCCATTCCATGTTTTCTGGAGGACTGACGTCTACTTTTCTTTTACCCACGTCAGACCAATTTGTGCTCAACACCGTCCCGCCCGATTCCATCTGTAAAAGAAATAATAATATATGAGCCTTCAATGAACGAGTGTCAAGATTTTATAACATCACTAATCAATTTCTGAAGACATGAGGAAAGCAATACTGAGGTGGGTAAAATGAGGACCCAGGTTGTTGGGGGCAATATGCTGAACTCTGTAAACCGCTTAGAGAGGGCTGTAAAGCACTATGAAGCGGTATATAAGTCTAAGTGCTATTGCTATTGCTAATACTCCAATAACTCCCACAACTGTAGTCAATTCAGAAAATATCTAACTGATGGGAGGAAAGGAAGGAATAATACAGAAGAAAAATATAGCCTCTCCTGCTCGAGCAGGGGGTTGGACTAGAGGACCTCCAAAGTCCCTTCCAACTGTGTTCTGTGTTTGATGAGTGAAAATGAAGTCTGTCTTTTCCTAACAGAAAGACACCTTTGCCACAGGCTATTTCTCTCTCAAATGCTAAAATCAGTTTATATCTGCAATGTGATAAGCCCAACTCGAAATTCACAGGGCAAAAAGAAAAGAAGAAAACAAAACATTGTTTTCTTCCAGAGTCTCTGTGGAGTGGGCGGCATACAAGTGCGAATAATAAATATAAATAAATAAATAAAAATATCTTACAAATGATTTGTTCATGGCACGCTTCACTTCGTCTGTGCCGTCCGAATAGATTTGTTGGAAAAGTTTGTTCAAAGCCGCGTCGCCTTCCAATTTTTCATTCTTCTCTTCTTCCTTGATTTCCCCCACTAATTTATCCCAATTCTTTGTGTGGTGTGAAGATGACGGATAGTGATGCGTGGGGTTTGAAGCTGCAAAACAAATTGAAGCAGGTAATATCAACCCCATGTCTCAACTTTTATGGATAAAGTATTTTGTTTCCGGTATTTATCCACTGAGATATTTCTCTTTAGCAATAATCAATTTAGCGGCTAAATGGGAAAAAATTGATGTTTTTTTTTTTAACTTTGTAAGTTTAAGTTCCAACACGTGCCTTTTTTCTATCACTCTGCCTTGCACATCTTGCTTTGAAGCTATAAATTACATGTTCTCATTTGTGATAGAATAGAGGCCTCTAGTTGAAGATTTGTGGACTTCCAACTCCCAGAATTCTGGCTGGGGAATTCTGGGAGTTGAAGTCCACTAGTCTTAAAGTTGACAAATTTGGAGACTGCTGCTTCATAATTTTGCTAAGAAGTCCGGCCAGCCGGAAGATGAATAGTTGTCTGCCACATCTATTCATCTCCGCCCCCTGCCTTTTATCCCCAGAACTAGGGTGGGGCTTCGCTAGCAGCGGTGGCTCTTCCGTCCCAAGGACCGGCCCATAGATTTCCACTGCTCTCCTCTGCCTTCTGCGCATCTGCGCGTCAGGCATTGGACCCAGCTGTTCCTCCTCTTCCTCATCATCCCCCTCCAGACCTGGGGGCTATTGATTCTCCATCTGAGGGGTGACGGACAGCCAAGGCTCCGCTTCTGTCTCTCTCTCTCTGCCAGCTCCATTCCCTCTTCCCCCTCGGAGCTCTCAGGTTGCCTTGATGCTGGTCCTGACTCCCACGCCTCGTCCTCCTCCTCTGATTCGGCTGCTGGAGGGGCCGGCGGCCAACAGGCCACAATATTTGAACATAAAATGAATACTCCTGAATACTCAGACAGCAGATCTTCCTTTCTGAAGTTTCTTTCCCTCTAACCAGACTTACTGCTTGGATAAATCAGGATTCAAGGAAGGCTTGCTCTTTTTATAGTGTTCTCCAGTCTGCTTTTCTATCACATATTATTATTATGCAAAGGACTAAAATCCAAGTTTTAACAATGCCTCCGAGAACTGTAGATCTGCTCCTTATGGCTAGCTTTGCTTAATCAGAGGGGCAATCGTGACTCTGTGAATTGATCAACACCAAGGTTGGTTTTAATGAAGAATCATGACCGACGCAAAAGGAAACATAGGCAGGAAATTTAAACGTGGAAGGAGACTTGATGGTTCTCTCAGATCAGACAGTAAATCTACCCAACCTCTCCTGGTGCCACCTTTCAATCTAAGATCATTTGCTAGTCCACATGCTAACACAAACCTGGTACACCTGTTTGTGTATCAGAATTCTCTTGTCCTTCTAATTTGTCCCATCGTACAACTTCTGGTTTCTTCATTTTTATCTCAATCTATAGAAGAAGAAAAAGCATTTAATAGATTAACCCTTTTGAGAAGATTAGTGTTTGTGACAAATACGAAGGGAAATTTTGATGACCCATAACATTGGGGTGTTTTTTTTAAAAAAAAATGTACTTTGTCCCATTTTCTTTAAAAAAAATTTAAAAGGAATACAGTAAGAGTAACATCGTGAGTCATATTCATCCTTTCAGAAAATAGCCTGAATTAGACTGTAATTACAATTCATGCTGTAAGTACAGGGAAATTTCAGGATAAACGCAGGATTTCTCCCACTGAGCATTTAAGCATTCTGATTTTTTAAAAAAATACAGGAGAATGCTTGTAACTTTGGATTTGGGGATGATGCGTGCAAAAAACCCTCAAATAATCCATCAAGATCTTGACAGGCAACTTGCAGGTTTCCATGTGGCTGAAACTCTGGATAGCGAGGTGGGTGACATATAGAGGTAGTCCTCAGTTTACGACCATAGAGCCCCAAATTTGTCATTAAGTGAGACATTTGTTAAGTGAGTTTTCCCACCTTAACAGAGTTATGTGAATCATTGCTGTTGATAAATGAGTAACCTGGTTGTTAAATGAACCTGGCTTCCCCATTGACTTAGCACTTAGCAATAGCACTTAGACTTATATACCGCTTCATAGTGCTTTACAGCCCTCTCTAAGCGGTTTACAGAGTTCAGCATTTTGCCCCCAACAATCTGGGTCCTCATTTTACCCACCTTGGAAGGATGGAAGGCTGAGTCAACCTTGAGCCGGTGAGATTTGAACAGCTGAACTGCTGAACTAGCAGTAGCCTGCAGTGCTGCATTTAACCACTGCACCAACTCAGCTTCCGACTTCACTTGTCGGAAGGTCGCAAAAGGGGATCATGTGACCCCGGAACACTGCAACTGTTATAAGTACATGCCAGTTGCCAAGCATCTAAATTTTGATCACGTGATCACGGAGATGTTGCAATGGTCGTAACTGTGAATAATGGTCATAAGTCACTTTTTTTTCAGTGGCCTTGTAACTGAACGGTCACTAAATGAACTGTTTTAACCTGTAGTTAAAAAGAATAAACTTGGTTTGGATGGCTACCTGAGAATCCTTTATTGAATAGCACAGCAACAGTAGCTCTAAAACAATCCAATACACTCATGAGTCCTCCAAGCAAATGAACGCCCCGCCGAATATTTTATCAAACATCCCTAGACAGCTGATCAGAAAACTTAAAACTGCCTCAGTTTAAAAACTTGCTCACTGTAAGAACTTAAGTTACGGACAAACTTCAAGGTTATACTAATGATGGATCCCTTGAACAGGGAGGAATACACTGGGTGAACATCTTCAAACACCCAGACACTCATATAGCCTACAGCAAATTTTTCTTTTATGAACTATTTGCTGCACGCAAACAATTTACTCGCTTTCAGATCTGGGTCTGCGGCTTTTTAAGGTCCTTTTGTGGTGAATGGAAAGCTGAAAAGCAGAGCTCGATGAAGAGAATTAAGATGAGGTATGAAACGTTCTCGGTACATCTAGAAAAGGAGAGCTGAGGGACAGTAAAGAAAATGTAGCTAGATTTAAATCTGCGCTTTGCAATTTAAGAAACAGGCCCGTGTGTGACAAAATCCGGGTTCCAGGTTTTCTGTATTTATCAAAAACGATATATACAGCATGCAGCCTTTTCATTTGTTTGCCTTTAGCAACAGAGATTCCAACACAATTCTCCTATCCTTTAAAGTAAAATATTCAAAAGTGAACGTATTTTTAAATCCGCCTTGCAATTAAAAACAATGTTTTCCGTTCAAGAGAATAGAGGATAGGGGATAATATTGAAATTGTCTGCTCAGCCTACAAGACTAGCTGGTTCTGGAAGAAGCCAAAAGTTCTCCCTTGTTTCAACAGTGACCCAAAGATCCTTGCAGCTCCAGAAACAAGAGTATCTCAGTAAATGTCGATTATTAAAGCACATTTCCCAACAAGCTACTTGGATGTCCTGCTTCAAATCGGAATGAACAGTTAGCCTCATCCCACCACTGTTCAAATGTTTTTCCCCCCTATTTTCTTTGCAACTTCCAGCCTGATCAGGCCAGTTGGTTTCTTGCTAGTTGTCTTCTCTCCTACAGAAACATCAAATTTTGCATCGTTCTGTCCGGTTTCCAAAGAGTTATCCTCATGACAGACTGATATACGGACAGTCCCAAAGCATTTTCCATTGGGTTGGAAAGAATAAAAAGGGTGATTTAAAAAAAAAACATATGCTCTTTAAAATCAAAGACTGCAATGTCCTCAGTTTCTTAGGCCAGTTTTAGCTAACCACCTGCCAATGTTCTAAGTTTTATCTCCGGTATAAGCCGGAATTTCTTTTTGCCCAAACCAGAAGGATTGTGTCTGCTCTAACTTAAAAGCAATATAGTGAAAAGAAGAAGAAAAAAAATCAATGAAGGACACAAAATGTGTGGACGACAATATCGATCCTTTAGCTACAGAAAAACCTTCCCCAAAGTGGTCAATATCAACCCTTAAGATTGACAAGAGACTATCCAAGAGGTCAGCATTATTATTATGATGGTTCGTTGCACAATTAGCCAGATGTTCAGGTTGGATTTGACACCTTCGTCCGCCTATCGAGTCCTTTTCACGTTGATGTTTAATGGTGTTAAAGGTCTCCTCTTAGGATGTAAGCTCTTCCCGAGTCAAGCTGCCTTTTGCAATTGACTGATGGTGAATTTGTCAATGCATATGGCGTTTAAGTGTTGCTCCAGTTGTTTGGGAATTGCACTCAAGGCACCCTTTGCTGTTAGTACTACCTTATTATTTGGAGAACTATTAGTTAATGTGGTGTTTATTAAATTATTTTCGTATTTGGGGTCAATGAACTATCTGAAATTTCATGGAGAGGTCAATGAACTGAAAAAGTTTGGGGACCCCCAATCTAGAGGAAGGCATTTAGTTCACAATTAAAAATCCCTTCACTGAAACTCAAAGGTGCTTTTTCAAGAGGCAACTGGGCTTTCTGGTTTTTCTTTGAAGACGTTTCACTTCTCATCCAAGAAGCTTCTTCAGCTCTTCTCAGTCATCCAGGTCATAATTGTCCCAAAAGTGCCTTTTCAAGAGGCAACTGGACTTTCTGGGGTTTTTTTTTTAAACGTTTCGCTTCTCATCCAAGAAGCTTCTTCAGCTTCACTGGAACCTTTTTTCCTTCTTCATTAAAGTAATATAATAATAAATCCACCAGGATTGCTATACACAATAGAAACTTAAAGCATAAATCTGAAAATTAGTGGTTATTATATTCTATCAAGAACCCCGAGTCCTACAGGATTGGGCGGCTTATAAGAACAATAAAATAAATAAAATAAATAAATAAAACCCTACAATAATGTAGCAAATTTCTCAGTCACTCTTGGATTATTTTTTGAGCTGCTGCTCAGAAAGAAGAAATGTCTTGGTGTAGATACTGCTGAAAAAAGGGGGAAAGCAGCATCTAAACCAGTGTTTCCCAACCTTGGCAACTTGAAGATGTCTGGACTTCAACTCCCAGAATTCCCCAGCCAGTGAATGCTGGCTGGGGAATTCTGGGAGTTGAAATCCAGACATCTTCAAGTTGCCAAGGTTGGGAAACACTGATCTAAACATTTTCTCAAGCTTTGAGAGAGCTACAATTAAAAAGAGAAATAAAATAAAGCCCATTTTCTAAACCAGATTCCCCTCCCCATGGAAGCAAACTGAGGTTTTCAGAAGCTATCCCTAATCCATTACACTCTTTGCAATATTAAAAACAGCAAGTAAATTGTTTATTGTGACAGCAGACAAAACACTCGCATTTTTCATCGCCAATTAGATCCTCTCGCAAGAAACAAGCAAAAAAAAAACTGTGCTCATTAAGAAGAGTTAATATAATCTCATTATCATTTGTGATATCCTAGCTGTGATATCATATGTCCGTTTTCTCACTTGTATTTTTTAAAAAAGCATTACTGATTCCACAAAGACAAATACTATTTCACACACACACACCCAAACCAGATTAGCAAACAATCCTGCTGAACCTCCAGGCTCCAGATTTTACACCTTGGAAATTGTTTTGTTTAAAAAAAAAACAATGCAGC
Organism: Diadophis punctatus similis; assembly: GCA_023053685.1. NCBI lineage: Eukaryota > Metazoa > Chordata > Lepidosauria > Squamata > Dipsadidae > Diadophis > Diadophis punctatus. The sequence continues at coordinate 12,798,293 of JALIGW010000021.1, forward strand.
AGATTCACTTTGACAAATTAAAGAACAGAGCATGATTAGTTTTTTTATTCTATTAACGTCTCTCCCAATCTTCCTAAGAGCTGTCGCTGGGGAAATTTTTTTTTTGACAAGATGAAAACTTGTCATTTTCACAGGTTCAGTTAACTAATTGTGGCACACAAGTTTAAAAGATTTTTTTTAAAGTTTTTTTAAAAAAACCCATTGCTCTTTAAACATAGAGTTCCAGAGAAAGGGATACGACCCAGTTCTACAGGTAGTCCTCAACTTACGGCAACTGAGCCCAAAACTGAAGTGAGAAATTTGTTAAGTGACTTTTGCCCCTTTTTACAAAGTTTCTTGCCACGTTTTGTTACGTGAACCACTGCAGTTGTTAAATTAGTAACCCGGTTGTTAAGTGAATCTGATTTCCTCCCCTGACTTTGCTTGCCAGGTTGCAAAGGGGATCGCACGTGACCCTGGGACCCTTCAGCCGTCATAAATATTAACCGCTTGTCAACATCCGAATGTAAATCACGTGACCATGAGGATGCTGCAACGTTCGTAAGTGTGAAAAATGTTCGTAAGTCAATTTTTTTCAGTAGTGTCGTAACTTGGAACAGTCACTAAATGAACGGTTGTAAGTCGAGGATTACCTATAGCTTCTGACAGGGTTCTATATAGGTAGTCCTCAATTTACAAATGATCATTTAATGCTGTTCAAACTAAGGGCAGTCTTCAAAAAAAAGTTACTTATTATGTGTTGTTGCACAATCAGCCGGATGTTCTGGCATTTTTCTCCATCGATCAGGTCATTTAAAGTGATTGATTGATTTATTATCCCTTGGGCCATATCAAAGTTATCAAGTCCTTCTCAAGGAGCTGCTGGGATGGGCAGATGCCACTTCAACTACGGGGAGTCTCAGGCTTTTTGTGTCAGCAAATCAAAAGCTCTGGAATCAAATTATTGGAATTATTTCCACGCTGTTCAGATTTGGAAGGAGGGACTGCTAAAAAAGCAAAGCTCTGAACTCTAGGGCGGGGGGGGGGTCTGCAAAGAGCCATTTGGACCCCTTTGCCACATAAAAGAAAACACCGGGAGTCACAAAACCTGAGTGGGCGTGGCCAACTCAACATCACTCCCACCCAGTCACATGACACCTCCCAGCCACGCCTACCCAGGTTTTGTGGCTCCAGTTTTTCTGTGGGAAATGGGTCTCTCTCTCTCTCTCTCTGCCTCCCTCTCATTTGTTTTTCTCTTTTTCTTCTCCCTCTTCCTCTTTTTTCTTTTTCTCTCTCCCTTCTCTCATTTTTTCCCTCTTTTCCATCTCTCATTCTCTCCCTTCAGCTCTCTTTTCTCTCTCCCTCTTTCCCCCTTCTCTCTCTCTTTCCTCTCTGTCATTCTCTCCCTCCATCATTTTCTCATCTCTCTCTGTCTCTCCCCCCTTATTTATCTCTCTTCTTTGGCCGCCCAGACATCGCTCAGCTGGAGGAGTAAAGAAGCTCAGGGCAGCAGGAAAAGGGGGCTGGCCCCGCCGAACCTCGCATGCCCATCCCGGGGATCAGGCTCGGAGAAAGTCGGAGCCCCCTCAGCAAAGACACTCGCCCGTCAGCCGGTCAACCCGCCCGCCCTTGCTGTGCGTATAGCGAGGGTATCCCCGCTCGTGCGCGCCCTCCCGGCCCTGTAACAGCCGGCCAGGGAGTTGTGTAAGGAGAAGGGTCGTCTTTGGGGAAGCCGCTGCCGCAGTTCGTGCTTGCTCCTCAGCCGCGGGCCTGTCCCCCTTTCTGTTGTACCCTCCTCCCGGATCCCATTCCCACCACGCCAGCCCTCGTGTTAGCGAGGTTGGCGTCGGCCACAACCGGGTTGGGCCAGTGTCTCGGGGCGGAGAGCAGGTCGCGCAACCGGGTCGGCAGGGAGCCGCAGCAGTGGGGTCAAAGAGCCACATGCAGCTCTGGAGCTGCGGGTTGCCGACACACGCTCTAAGGTGTTCCTTATTTCCAAAAATGCCCAAGAACCGAATTTTCTTCGAAAATAACAAGTAATGGTGGCTACTTGGTTGGACATGTGCTTACCTAAACAAGGACAAGAATGACAAGACATGCCCCTGTCCACTTAGGCAGGATAAAAATGTGAACTGGAGGTGGCAAAAATCATTTGTTCCTTTTAAAAAAAATTACCTTGGTTGAAAGAACTTTAAATAAACTTTGCTCTGGGACTATGGAATGAAGAAGATGAAGTTTTAGCTTGTGGTTCTCCTCGGACGAGAGCGTCAGTGAAACATTTAGCTGTTGAGACAGACAACACATCACAATCCAGCCATTAGTAAAGCGAATTTCCTAATCTTCATTTTAGCTATTCAGAAACAATGAATTCAAATAATCTTCCCTGGAAACTGTTAATGTACTCAGGCATAAGAATTTCAAAAGAAAGAGGATAGTTAACCAACCGAAGATATATATTCTTAGGCACCAGAAAAGTTATTTCTGATCAAAAAGCTATTAGGGCAGATTGTTAGGAAAGGTTTAGATACAATTTCAAGTGTAGCAACTGATCCAAAGTTATAAATAAGTAAACTGAGAAACGATAGAATTTCTTTTTCCAGTGTTATGTTTTCATTCCTTCAAGTTACAATATAAAGTAGCAACTTGTAGAACCTCAAAATATACAATATCAGTAATGAAAGTAATGCATTTTTTTCAATTAAATACTGGCAGAGAACCATAGAATATCGTAGCAACATCTAAAGCAGAGGTCTTCAAACTTGGCAACTTTAAGACTTGTGGACTTCAACTCCCAGAATTGAAGTTGGTCCATAAGTCTTAAAGTTGCCAAGTTTGGGGACCCCTGGTCTAAAACATCATTTCCTCCTAACCTAGCCTGCAAAAACAACTTTGGTTCAGTTCTGAACCTCAAAATAGGGTGCCTATATTACCTCTTTCTCCGAGAATGTTATGTTTACATCATCTTGCTTCGCATTTTTGATCATGATGGTTACAATGACATGAGAATCGGTTTGGTACCAGTCATACCTTTAGGGAGGGGAGAAAAAGATTTGTTACACAAACATTGAATGCTGGTTTTCCATTTTGACACCTGAGAAGTAAAAACTCTGATTCAAGTAAGCCCCTCTTAATAGCTCTCCGTGCTACGAAGTTTTGGATTTGAACTTCCATATAAACTTTTCTTAAAGGTTACATTTATAGTCAACTTGTTTTATGCTAATGAATAAAGTTCATTGGCATAAAACAAAGTTATTTTCAAAGTGGAATCCAGAATACACTAGCTACGGCTTAACTAGCTGTAGTATAGCAATAGCAATAGCACTTAGACTTATATACCGCTTCATAGTGTTTTTTACAGCTCTCTCTAAGTGGTTTACAGAGTGTCAGCATATTGCCCCCAATAATCTGGGTCCTCATTTTACCCACCTCGGAAGGATGGAAGGCTGAGTCAACCTTGAGCCTGGTGAGATTTGAACTGCTGCTAGCAGTCAGCTGAAGTAGCCTGCAGTACTGCACTCTAACCACTGCGCCACCTGGGCTCTAGTATGTCCAGATTCACACAGTGCCGATATGTTAAAGCAGAAATTTTCAATTTCCTCCGCCAGCCTTCAGAAATATGGAAGGGGTCAGTATGTGTAAACCAAAGTTTAGAAGGCTAACTTTACTGCAAACGTGAAATCCCAGTTAGTTTTATGTCTGAATGCAGCCACAGGATTCTGTAGAATCTTTGGAAATTTGGAAATCTTCGGAAATTGACATGATAGCAGTGTTGCAATATGTGAGGGGCTGCCACAAAGAAAAAGGGGTCAACCTATTTTCCAAAGCACCTGAAAACAAAACAAAGCAAGCCATGGATGGAAGCTCACCAAGGGGAAGAGCAACCTGGAAATAAGGAGAAATTCCCTGACAGGGAAAACAATAAACCAGGCTTGACTCCCAAAGTTGTGGGTGCGCCATCACTAGACGTTTTCAAAAAGGGATTAGACAACCAGGGTCTCCTGCTTGAGCAGAGGGTTGGACTAGAAGACCTTCAAGGTCCCTTCCAGCTCTGTTCTTGGCAAGAAGTATTTTTTCCCACTCCAATAAGAAGTAAAGTTGCTGGAATACTTGGTACCAGCCTGGTACTGATCTTATTCTTCAGTGACATTTTAAGACACAATAAAAGTTCATGTAAAGAAACTGAGGCCAAACACATAGGGGTAACGGTTGTTCAGCTCTTACAGGGGGGAAAAAGGCAAGGAAAAATGAATTCTTTTAACTCAACAGAGCAACCATTTTAATCTATTTTTAACTAGACACATCCCTGCACTAATAGAACAATACTGGACTGAGATTGGATGAAAAATAGATGGAATCAAAGATTACATTAGCCATGCTGAACCCAAAGGTTAATAGTAATGAATTCCGGATCCTTTGTGGCTTACAAATGGTGTGTGCATTATCGGGCAAATCAGCCACGCATTAAAATGTAGAAATACCTTGTATCAGTGTTGTTAATCCCTGCCCTGGAGAGTCCCACTTGTGTTTAAAATAAAACAAAGCAAACTCAAGAAAAGGTCCCACACTGATGGGATGCCAACAAAACAAACTTCTTGTCAGGTCTGCCGTTGCTTCAGCCTACTTACCAAAACACCAAATTCGAATACTATTCGACACCATGCACTGGTCAAGCGGGGGGAGGGGCTTGGGAAAAGGGGAAACAGCAGGCTTTGAGAGGGGTATATTCAGATTCAGCTTTGCTTACGCTGTAATCACTTGGCTTTAGTAAAAATATACCTTTCGCTACAAATGGAGTCGAGGGTCTTTCTTTCCTAAATGCCCAAGCTGGGAGAAGCCTGACACCTCTCTACTGTATAGACCAGTGATGGCGAACCTATGGCACGGGTGCCACAGGTGGCATGCGGAGCCATATCTGAGGGCACGCGAGGAGTTGCCTTGTGTCAGCTCCAGTGCGCATGTGTGCGCTGGTTAGCTGATTTTTGGCCTTCTTTTCGGCTGTTTTTGCTCTCCCCAGGCTTCAGGAAAGCCTCCTGAACCCTGGGAACGGCGAAAAATGGCCCAGTGGGCCTACCGGAAGTCCGGAGGCTTCAGTGAGGCCTGTGTACATGCGTGGGGGGGCAGTGTGGCGGTTGTGCGCTTGCACGGGGGGGGCATTGCATTATGGGTGTGGGCACGCACGCACATGCTATCGCGCGCACGCACACCCTTTTGGCACCCGAGCCAAAAAAGGTTCGCCATCACTGGTATAGACCATATTGGAATATAGCACATTTCTACCTTATTTAAAAGTCACATCAGGATGTACTGTTTAAGATGGGGAGGATGGGTGGGAATTTCCCAATTCCTTGGGAAACATTCCACTTCTCATCCAAGAAACTTCTTCAGCTCAAGAATTCCAAGAAGCTTCTTCGATGAGAAGCGAAACATTTTCCAAGAAAACCCCAAAAAAAGTCCAGTTGCCTTTTGGAAAAAGGCGCTTTTGGGACTTGGCCATGACTGAAATACATAAAACCGAATAGTCTCCTCCCAGGTTTATTGGGCGCAGTGACTGGAAGAGGCAACATTGTTAAGATGCTATTAGAATATAGAACAGCAGAGTTGGAAGGGACCTTGGAGATCTTCTAGTCCAACCCCCTGCTCAGGCAGGAAACCTTATACCGGGGTGTCAAACTCGCGTCATGTGACATATCGCGACTTTCCCCCCCTTCGCTGAACCGGGCATGGGCGTGGCCAACATGTGACACATCTGGCCCACGAGTTTGACAGCCCTGCCCTGTACCATTTCAGACAAATGGTTGTCCAATCTCTTCTTAAAAACTTCTAGTATGAAGCATTCACAATTTCTGGAGGCAAGTTGTTCCACTGGTTAATTGTTCTCACTGTTAGGAAATTTCTCCTTAATTCCAGGTTGCTTCTCTCCCTGATTAGTCTCCATCCATTGGTTCTTGTCCTGCCTTCTGGTGCTTTGGAGAATAGGTAGATCTTTAGGAAGGATGTCAAAAAAAAATGGGGGAAGGGAAGTGTGCTATTGATGTTTAGGGCAGGGCTTCCCTTCACTGACAAAACAGGAGGAAATTGGCAAACTGCTTCACAGAAGTCCTTCACCTGGCTGAGAATGATACGGTTGGTTGAGTACCATTCACCGACAGGCACCTAAGAGTGAGTTGCAGACACCATGCAAAATGTTCACATATTTTTTATAAAATGCACACAATGCTGACATCGTTAACCACAAAACTTACTTGATCTTAGATGGCCACACCTGGGGTTGCAGAAACATGAGGGACATCATCGGAAGGAAAAGAGGTTGAATAGTTAAAAACAATTAATGTCGGTTTTAAGCCAAGCATCCGGCCCGCGGGAGGCCAGTTTGACACTCCTGTTCTAGACAGCCTCCAATATATATACTGCATTTTTGTATTTAATTTAATTTCTTTATTTTTATCCCACCTTTATTCTTTTTTATAAATAATTCAAAGTAGCGAACATATCTAATACCCCTTCTTCATCCTATCTCCCCACAACAACCACCCTGTGAGGTGGGTTCGGCTGAGAAATAGTGACTGGCCCAAAGTCACCTAGCTGGCTTTCCTGCCTAAGGCGGGACTAGAACTCACTGTCTCCTGGTGATTGGCCCAAAGGTCGCCCAGCTGGCTTTCCTGCCTAAGGCGGGACTAGAACTCACTGTCTCCTGGTGATTGGCCCAAAGTCACCTAGCTGGCTTTCCTGCCTAAGGCGGGACTAGAACTCACTGTCTCCTGGTGATTGGCCCAAAGGTCGCCCAGCTGGCTTTCCTGCCTAAGGCGGGACTAGAACTCTCAATATCCTGGTGATTGCCCAAAGTCACCCAGCCTGCTTTCCTGCCTAAGGCGGGACTAGAACTCACAGTCTCCTGGTGATTGGCCCAAAGTCACCCAGCTTGTTGTCCTGCGTAAGGTGGGTCTAGCGTTTATAATCTTAAATTTCTAGCCTAGCGCCTTAATCACTAGACAAAACTGGTTCTCCGTATATTACAGTTTTGCACTGCAGATAACATTTATCATTTTGTCACTGAAAAATAACACATAGTTATTGTCACACTGTCACGGAACTACAGGATACAACTTACATTTTAAAAAAAGACAAATTTCATGTGGACAAAGGAAAAGCTATTTTAAAGATAACTACAATTACATTTTAATCAATTAATCTGCAAATCAATCTATTAGAAAAATCCGTACCATTTCTGCTTGTGATCCAGACGCTGCAAAGGAAAAACAATTCAGGTTTTCAGACAAAACTCTTAACAAAGCACAAGCATGTTTTTTTAAGATACATATAAAGTAATCGTATAACACACTAGCTCCTATTTTCCATTTCTCCATCAATATTTTACTATATAAATGAGCTTTAATACTTAATTGAAAGTGGGACTTCTCAAATAAAACATTACAGATTGCATCATTGGCTTGAAAAGGTTTTGGTAATAAAAGTAGGTGTGACAGATCGAGTATTGAAACAGCTTTGATTAACTCGCATCGTTTCTTTTAATCAAAGGTTTATCCATGCAGTCAGTTATGTTCCCATAAAATCTTCCAACTGTTCAGAATTGGCTTTATTGATTAGTAAATCTAAACGGAGTTGTTTCACACTCCGAAATAAAAAAACGAGGAAATTCAACTTTGCGTAACATTTTGCAAAATGCCTGTTTATAACTTAAAAACAAAACCCCACTCCCAACCATTTTGCCAATGACGATCCTATAAAATTAAATGGGTGCCTAAAGGCTGGCTTTCCTTAATATTGTATGTTGACTTCTAAGACAGACATTAGAAAAGGTTATTAAGGATATTCTGGGCAGAAATTTAGAGACTGACTAGAAATCATATTCACTGCAGGTAATACAGAGCACAAGCCAACATAAATCTGTTTAGATCATAAAACTAGATTCAAGGCCTTTCGCACAGAGGTTTTTACAGTTAGTCCTTGACTTACAATCACAGTCGAGCCCAACATTTTTTTTTTAATCTAAGTTTTTTATTTTTAGATATATTGTACGTAAGTATTGAATGCATGGACAGTGTGGCATCTGGGTATCACTAGTTTTGATACAATAGCAATAATAATATTAATAGTATTGGTTACATTGATCACACTCATAAAATTATAATGATATTATAAGTATTATTTATTTATTTATTTATTGGTTCTTATATGCCGCCCTACTCCCGAGGGACTCAGGGCGGCGTACAGCAATATACAAGAACACTAGATAATAAACAGAGTTTATTCTATTAAAATTAGAGTTATTAACACATTCGTTTGCTCCACCCTTTATACAGTCCTTCATCATTTAGTTTGAGCCCAACATTTCTGTCACTGAGCGAGACATTTGTTAAGTGAGTTTTCTTGCCCCACTTTACGACTTTTCTTGCCACATTTATTTATTTAGTGTTCATTTGTTAAGTGAATCACTGCAGGTGTTAAGTTACAATCACAATTGTGAACTGAACCTGGTTTCCTTGTGGACTTGGCTTGTCAGAAGGTCTCAAAAAGGGGATCATGTGATCCCGGGACACTCCGACTATCACAAGTAAGAGTCAGTTGCCAGGCATCTGAATTTTGATCAGGATGTTGGAATGGTTGTAAGTGTGAAAAATGGTCATGTCACTTTTTTCAGTACCGTTGTAACTGTGAACAGTCACTAAAAGAACAGTTGTAAGTTGAGATCTACTAGTCCTCAACTTGCAACAGTTCATTTAGTGACCCTTCAAAGTTACAGCAGCACTGAAAAGTGACTTACGACCGTTTTTCAGAGTTACGACCTTTGCAGCATCCCCATGGTCACGTGATGTTTGGCAACTGACTCATATTTATGACGGTTGCAGCGTCCCGGGGTCACATGATCCCCTTTTGTGACCTTCTGACAAGCCAAGTCAAACGGGGAAGCCAGATTCACTTAACAACCGGGTTAGTGACTTATCAATGGCAGTGATTCACTTAACAACTGTGGCAAGAAAGGTTCTAAAACAGGGCAAAATTCACTTGAACAAATGTTTCTCTTAACAACTGAAATTTTGGGCTCCGTTGTGGTCGTATGTCGAGGACTGCCTGTATAATGCAGCGTGTATTTTGATCCACGTAACGATGAAAATCTTACCAGTGACTTTCTTCAAGGCTATAAACAAAAATTTAATTTTAATTAACTGAGCTTAAACTTGCTTTTTAAGTCATATGCAGAAAGCTCCTATTCTTGAAACTTGCCGTTGCAAAATTTGCAGAGGTGCAGAGAAAAAAAAAGACTTCAAAAATGCACTCCATTTGAAGAGCTAATCTCTCCCTTTTTTTCGACCTTTAAAGAGACAGTCATTGAAGCCGCAGCTGTTCTTGTTGGGAATTTTTAGGGGAAAGATTAAAAAAGAAGATAGATATTTAATACTCCATATAACTACCGCGGCCAGGATTGTTTACGCACAGAGCTGGAAATCTGATAACATCCCTACTTTCTCGATGGTTGTCAGAAAAATTTCAGAATGCAGAGAGGAGCAAACTAACAATGGAGATACATGATAAAGAAGATACGGACTTCTATGAAGCATGGGATAAATGGTATAAGTGGTTAAAACAAAATAAAATATCAAATTTTGTTATAAATCAGGTTTACTAATGAAGAAACTGTAAAGACTCTTGCTTCTTTACTTCCTATGTACTTCCTATGTAAGTAGATAGATATATATGTAAACAAAACGGATGAAATAGTAGTTGAAAACAAAATAGGAGACTCAATCCCTCGACTATAGAACGATATAATGTAATAGTGATAGTCAAAACAAAAATAGCAATATTGTAAAGTGTAAATATTTAGGAAAATATTATGAAAAAGCTGTAAAAGAGATTTGTTGTTGTTACGTTTGTTTTCGTTTTATGTGTTTTTTGTATGTCTTTTTTATATGTTGTTTTTAAAGGAAAAAACCTAATAAAGACTATTTTTTAAAAAATAAAATAAAGATGCAGTCATCGTTCATAGAGGTTAGGCAATAATATTTCTGACTGGTATGAAATTGAAAACAAGACATTAAAAAAAAGAAATCCATGCCTGTGTATGGATGCCAGAAGCAATGTTTTTTTTCCTCCTCTGTAAGATTGAGGGGCCAGCATAATTTGTGGACATTCCTTGCCTGCTCAAGTGAGGTAATCATGCACATCCAGAGCTTTCGTACTCTCTGAAGGCTGAATATGATGACAAAATAGGGGTAAATCGTTCTTCTGCAATCCCTGTGGCGAGATTTCATAGAAACGGTTTCTCCGATGCTTTGCATGTTCTCAGAAGTACATTTTCAAAAACAGGCACAGGCAGTCCTCGACTTATGGCCACAATGGAGGCCAAAATTTCTGTTGCTAAGCGAGACAGTCGCTAGGCTGAGTTTTGCCCCATTTTACACCATTTCTGGCCACAATTCTTAAATAAATCACTGCAGTTCTTAAATTAAATCTTAACACGGTTGCTAAGTGAATCTGGCTTCCCCATGGATTTTGCTTGTCAGAAGGTCGCAAAAAGGGACGACGTAACCCCGGGACTTTGAAACCGTCATAACTAGCTAGCTAACATCGATCTATCTCTCATCTCTCTCTCATCTCTATCTTTCTGTTTATCTCTGTCTATCATCTATCTCTCCATCCATCCATCCCAATGTGTTTGGGGTCCCTGGCTCAAATTACATTAATTCTCCATTTTCAAGAAGTTTCCCAAAAGATTTATAAATCATTTTGAAAACAACATGGAGAAACACTCTACAGGGTCTGCTGAAGTCTCTTCACGCTCTCTGAGCTTGGTTGTTTCCTTGCAGAAGTCTCATGACCCAAACTAAGGAACATCATCAGTGCTAGTAATCTAGAAGCACTGATGATGTTCCCTAGTTGGGTAATGAAACGTCTGCAAGGAAACAACCAAGCTCAGAAAGGACCCCACTCCTTTCTACAACTGATGATGTTCCCTAGACATTCTTCTAACTAAACTAAATCAGCTAGCGGTACCTGAACACACTTGTAAGTGGATCACAAGCTTCCTAAAAAACAGGAAGCAGCAGGTGAAGCTAGGCAGAATCACATCAGGTATCTGTACAATTAGCACAGGGGTCCCCCAAGGCTGTGTACTCTCACCACTTCTCTTCTCTCTATATACCAATGACTGCATCTCTAACGATCCATCTGCTGAACTACTGAAGTTTGCAGATGATACAACAGTGATTGGTCTCATTCGAGACAACGATGAAACCGCATACAGATGGGAGGTTGAACAACTAGCCTCGTGGTGCGACCGGAACAATCGGGAACTGAACACACTCAAAACTGTAGAAATGGTGGTAGACTTTAGGAGAAACCCTCCCATTCTACCACCTCTTACAATACTAGACAACACAGATTCAACAGTAGAGACCTTCAAATTTCTAGGTTCCATCATATCTCAAGACCTAAAATGGTCATCTAACATCAAAAACATCATCAAAAAAGCACAACAAAGAATGTTCTTTCTGCGCCAACTCAGGAAGCTCAAACTTCCCAAGGAGCTGCTGATACAGTTCTACAGAGGAATCATTGAGTCTGTCATCTGCACCTCTATAACTGTCTGGTTTGGTTCTGCAACCCAACAAGACAGACACAGACTTCAGAGGATAATCATAACTGCAGAAAAAACAATTACTACCAACCTGCCTTCCATTGAGGACCTGTATACTGCAGGAGTCAAAAAGAGGGCCGTGAAAATATTTACGGACCCTTCGCATCCTGGACATAAATTATTTCAACTCCTACCCTCAAAACGTCGCTATAGAGCACTGCACACCAAGACAACTAGACACAAGAACAGTTTTTTCCCCGAATGCCATCACTCTGCTAAACAAATAATTCCCTCACCACTGTCAAACTATTCACTAAGGCTGCATTACTATTACTATTAGTCTTCTCATCGTTCCTCTCACCCATCTCCTCCCACTTATGACTGTATGACTGTAACTCGTTGCTTGTATCCTTACGATTTATATTACTATTGTTTCCTGATTGCTTATTTGTACCCTATGACAATCATTAAGTGTTGTACCTCATGATTCTTGACAAATGTATCTTTTCTTTTATGTACACTGAGAGCATATGCACCAAAGACAAATTCCTTGTGTGTCCAATCACACTTGGCCAATAAAGAATTCTATTCTATTCTATTCTATTCTATTCTATTCTATTCTATTCTATTCTATTCTATTCTATTCTATTCTATTCTATTCTATTCTATTTTACCTAGTTGGGTCATCAAATGCCTATAAGAAAAGAAACAAGCTCAGAGAGCACCAAGGACCCCTGATGTTAACCCTTGAGCTACAAACATTCTCCTTTATTGGTACCTCTTCATGCTTTCAAATCAGGAACGATCTCACTTCCTATGAAAACCCTTCAAGGTAAAAAACCAAACTGTCTTAACAAACTTTCATGAATATGACTGACCTCTTTATCCACAACATGAAAGTTTAAGAGACTCAAAGTGGAGCTTACCACTGAGGGCCTCTTCGCATCTTTTAATCCAGACGGGAAAGGTGGAATCAGCACCTGCAGGTAGAAAGAGGCAGAGTTAACAATGCCACGAGGTCGTCGGCCAAAACCATGATCATCTCTTATTTCTATTTTCTTCTATTCTGAAAGTTCTTCAGAACTTGAGACTCTGGCTTTTGCTCCTTAAAGAGAGATTTCTAGCGTTTTAATTTTGAAAAATTATGTTAAAAATAGGTAAAGGCGAAACGGGTGGCTCTCCATCACATCTGTGGATTCTTGACCATCATTAATATGAGAACAATGCGAAGCATTAGAAAAACTAGCCGAAACAATTCTTTAGAGTGCTGCCATTTCTCATGCATCGAGCAGTGACACAGATTGCTTCAAGAATAGAATAGAATAAAAGAGTTGGAAGGGACCTTGGAGGTCTTCTAGTCCAACCCGCTGCTTAGGCAGGAAACCCTACACCACTTCAGACAAATGGTTATCCAACATCTTCTTAAAAACATCCAGTGTTGGAGCATTCACAACTTCTGGAGGCAACTTGTTCCACTGATTAATTGTTCTAACTGTCAGGAAATTTCTCCTTAAGAAAGGACGATTCACTTCTGGAGGCATCTATGCAGTATTTTTGGCAGCACCAGGCAAATATTTTGACACTATCTGCTGGCCTTTGATTTCTCAATCTCATCTACAACCACTGATCTTTTGGGATGATCTCCCATTCAAGTATGAATCTACTCAGCTTCCAGGCCTGGACAAAGTCAGCCAGATATGGATACGGATCATCATTCGACTACAATTGAGACCAGAATTTCTGTTTGCTAAACAAGGTGGCTGGGCCAAGCTTTTACCACTTTCTTTGCTGCTGCTGTTAAGCGAATTGCTTCAGTTCTTAAGTGAATCCGGCTTCTCCTTGTTGGAAGCTCGTGGGGAAGGTCACAAATGGTGGCAAGATGACTCTGGGATGCAGCAACCATTGCAAATACCAAGTGCCCAAATTTTGATCATGTAACCGCTGTGAATTTAATCCATAAATGTGAGGACTGGTCGTAAGTCAGTTTTCAGTACTGTTACAAGTTCAGTTACTAAAAAAAAAAACCAGTTGTAAATCAAGGGCTAATTGCTGCTTACAAGTATCCAGATTTTCTTATATCAATTTAAAATATCAGTCAAGTATACCTCATGTGTATTCCAAAAACATCATTTAATAGAATAGCAATAGCACTTAGACTTATATACCGCTCCATAGGGCTTTACAGCCCTCTCTAAGCAGTTTACAAAGGCAGCCTCATGCCCCCAACAATCTGGATCTTCATTTTACCGACCTCAGAAGGATGGAAGGCTGAGTCAACCTTGAACCGGTCAGGATCAAATTCCTGGTAGTGGGAATGTTGTTTACAGCAACAGCGCTTAGACTTATATACCGCTTCACGGTGCTTTGCAGCCCTCTCCAAGCGGTTTAGAGTCAGCATATTGCCCCCAACAATTTTGGTCCTCATTTTATCCAACCTTGAGCTCGGTGAGATTCGAACTGCCAAATTGCAGTCAGCTGGCAGTCAGCAGAGCGAGCCTGCAGTACTGCGCTCTAACCACTGCGCCACCGTGTCTCTTCACACAAACGTCTATGGAGATTCTCAGTCCTCCAGGTCATGGTTGTCCCAAAGGTGCTTTTTTCAAAAGGCAACTGGACTTCCTTGGTTTCTCTTTTGAAGACGTTTCGCTTCTCATCCAAGAAACTTCAGAGCTGAAGAAGCTTTTTGGAGGAGAAGCGAAACGTCTTCAAAGAAAAACCGGGAAGTTGAGTTGCCTCTTGAAAAAAAGCACCTTTAGAACACACACAAACTGCATCTATTCCCTTATATCATCACTCTAAGTTAATTTGGGGTTGGACCAATTACAGGGGGTCTCCAAACTTGGCAACTTTTAAGACTTGCGTACTTCAACTCCCAGAATTCCCCAGCCAGCATGAAGAATTTTGGGAGTTGAAGTCCACAAGTCTTAAAAGCTGCCAAGTTTGGAGACGCCTGGACTAAAGTAATAACAAAGCATCTTATCCAAATACCAGAAGACACAACAGAGACCACGATATGTAATGGCTGGGTTTAGCCATGAACTTATTCTGTCCCTGAAACGAAGTACCTGAAATCTAGGGCAGCCCCTAGAAATTTTACACTGGGGAAAATCAAGACCGGCTCAACATCTGCCAACTATTACAAAGACTTTGCATCTTCCTTTTTAAAAAAAACAATATTTGAACAAGAAACTCTGGCTTGTTTCTCTCCTAGTAAAGCAGAGCAGAAAACCATGATCTGATCTCAGCTTTTGCTTCTTAGCTCTGCCTAAGAGACGGAAGTCGGAGTAGTTTTTACCTTACAGCAAGTCAGCGTGAAAGGAGCTTCAATTGTTGGTTTAGCTATTTCCACCGCAGAAAAAGAAAGTAATAATCAAGTGGCAGGTCACGGAACAGAGATCACTCGAAGGCTTTTTGCTCGGGGTAAACCAGAATCCTTCACAATTTTGGCTTAGCGTAACAAATAAACGCAGCCACCGACAGATAAAATAGCAACAACTGACATTTTTATGAAGAGCGTTCTCTGCTGCAAAGGTCCGGCTCACAGAGAAAGACTAATTAATTTTCCAAGGTACTTAATCCTTTTGCAATTAAAATGTTTTTTTACCAAGGAAAAGAAGCAGCGAGGCGTTTCCAATGTGTGCCGCACAGGTTGCCTGAGTCTTTGTAATGCATCCTCGACTTACGACTGCGATGGAGCCCAGACTTTCTGTCGTTAATTCATGGCAATTTTAAGTCGAGGATTTGACACGATGGGACCCAATTTTACCACATTTTTTGTGACGGTTGTTATGCAAATCAATGTATGTTCCTATGGCCATTTTTTGCTGCAAACTGGCAAAAAAAATGGACATAAACTGCAGATATGTGATCACAGAACATTGCAACAACTCATACATTTGAGTCGGTTGCCAAGTGTCCAAAATGCAGTAATGTGACAGCAGTGTCTGTGTTTGTGTGTAGCTACCAGAACTCCAAAACTGGTTCTTAAGTAGCTTTTGCAGCATCTGTTGTAACTCTGAACAATCACTAAGCAGCTAGTCATTAAGCAAGGACTACCTACACGTGACTGTTACCACCTGAGTAGAATTACGCACCCATTTCCTATGAACTACTGTATGGCCTGTCTATCTTTTAAAATTCATGCACAAACATACTTACTATCCTGTGTTTCTCCCTCAGTGAAAGATTTCAGGGCGGAATCATAATTTTTCATATAATATTCACCGATTCTAAAGGAGAGATAAAAAGAGAGCATGTCAGTAATTGTCTTTCAGTAACGCCCATGTTAACAAGAGTACCAAATCTTTGACTTTACGTAGCAGGAAGAAAGAACTAATGCCGAGATGGTCTCTTTGGGGTATCACGGCTCTGGATACAGCAAATCTTCCATTTAATGCAAGGGTCGCCAACCTGTGGGTCGTGGCCCACTACCGGTCGTATCTGCAGCTGGGCCATGTGAGTACACCTGCATAGCTCCACTCCCACGGGTGTCGCAGGGGCTTGCGGCCCCACCCGCGTAAATGTTGCAGACGCTGGGTCTGGCGTGAGCAATGGGTACTCCTACGCAAGCACCTGTCCCTCCCACAAAACCATTCCCTCTCCCCCCCCCCATCGTCCCGTCCCCCCGCTCTGGGACATCAACCCGGAAAGGTTGGGGAGCTCTGATTTAATGGATTAACTAAGAAGGGGAAGAGGAATAGCCACTGAAGGCCAATAGGCTGTTTAACAGAGTTTTTCAAACTTTTCTCCCTTTGAAGACCTAGTTCTGTGACGGTGAACCTATGGCACGCGTGCCAGAGGTGGCATGCAGCGCCCTCTCTGATGGCACACGAGCCGTCGCCTCAGTGATTCACTTAACAACGGTGGCAAGAAAGGTCATTCAAAAAAACAACAACTAACCAACTGCCGCTTATTATACAGGGTTGGATTCGGAAAAATTAGCTGACGAAGCAACTTGCATGAATGAAGTTGATCTATATTCGCACAAGCATACTCTTGGCACAAAGCCATTATCCTCACTAAATAGGAGAATTAAGCACAATTGCACGTGGCCAGGGAAAAAAATGATACTTACCCTTGCCTGAGAAAGGCTACAGCATTATTGGGCTCAAGTGATAAAGCCTTCTTTGCGTCAGCAACTGCATCTGCAAAAAAAAATTTTTTTTTAAATGCTGCATTTCTTTTATAACTGATTACACAGATGTGAAATGCCACAATCGCCACCTTGCCTCTATTAATTATTTTAATAGATCTATACCCATTTTTATTTTCCAGGCTTCAGGCAGGATGCGTAGCCCACTCCCCTTCCATTTTTCTCACAGCCACAACTTTCTGAGGTAGGTGCTGTGGTCGGCCA
Source organism: Diadophis punctatus similis (assembly GCA_023053685.1). Taxonomy (NCBI): domain Eukaryota; kingdom Metazoa; phylum Chordata; class Lepidosauria; order Squamata; family Dipsadidae; genus Diadophis; species Diadophis punctatus. The sequence continues at coordinate 12,815,224 of JALIGW010000021.1, forward strand.
GCAGCCTGCGGAGCTGGCAGCAGAGTCGGACAGCGAGGAGGCTGGGGAGGAACATGGGCCAGGCCTGGAGTCTGGAGAAGGCTCTGTGTCGGAGGCAGAGATGGGGCCCGGGCCATCTGGGAGCTCTGTGCTGACTCCGGAGCCTCCAGAGGCTGATATGAGCAAGGCAGAGGAACAGGGGGAGGCTGTTCCCAATGCGCGCATGCGCAGAGCTGCCAGAAGGCAAGAACAGTTAAGGAAGAAAAGGGCTACTTGGGAGTAAGGCTTGGAGATGATTGGCCCCTCCCATAGGACATAAAAGTGGAGCACCGGATGTGCTCGTTGCAGGAAGCAACTTGGTTCAATTCTAGTCGGTGTAACTCAGCAGCTCCGTTCTGACTCCATGTTCTGTTTGGCCTTGCAAAGCTCCTTGCCAATTAGGTCTCTGGCAGCGTTTCAAGAGAGATAAAGGTTGGTGCTTATCAGCCTTCTTCCGAAAGACTCTGGCAGACTTCTGTTGGACTCATTAACATTGTTTGGGACTTATTTCGGCTGGGAATGAACAGAATTCACAGCCGTTGAAATAAAAAGAAGTTTTTTGGGGCTACGTTTGTGTTTTATGATTTATCACGAACCCTAGGACAGAACAGTAGGCTGGGCTGAAAAGAAAGGAGACCGTCCTAAATCACACTGGATTTCCATGAGCGAAAACAGACTTGAACACACACGTCTGCTTCTAGTCCCCATAACTTAGTTCAGGGGTGTCAAATTCAATTTCATTGAGGGCCACATCAGGGCTATGGTTGATCTCTGGGGGGGGGGCTGGGCGGGTGTGGCCAGTTGGGTGGGCGTGGCCAGCTTGACGCCACTCTCCAAACTGCTGGCATGTTTCTTTCTTCGCACTGGGTAGACTGGGCCGAAGCGACGCAGGCCGGCCCCTTTCATTTTCCAGGCCGGCCCCACTGGCCGAATCCAACCACATTGCCTTGAGTTTGACACCCCTGCCTTAGTTGAAAACATCGAAGAGTATTTTGTCATGCTGGAAAAATCTAGGCTCATCTTCATGCATTAGGGAAAAGAAGTTTACATAAATCAATGAAGGACAAACGGATACCTTAAATTTGCAATGCTGAAATAACACTAGGTGTCAGCTAGCCTGCTGCTTGCTGCCACAGAAAAGTGGGGAGGGGTCAGTGGAGAATGTTTTCATTGCAGTTTTGCAACTAAGGCGCTTTGCTTATCTCCCCAAGGTCATTTCTTCTAGCTTTGGTATGCAGAAGCCCTCTGGTTGCCTAGCTAGAAGGGGGCTGGGCTCTACAGTTTGTTTCAATTTGCTGTTTGGTGCGCTTCGGCTCAGATCTTGCCTGAAACTTGTTGCTTTCGGTTCGTTCCTAGTAAAAGTGCTTTGTACTCAAAGGTACTCACACAACACAAATTATAGCATTTATATAACTTATTGGTGTCATAACAACATAATGTATCTATCTTGTGTGTGTAATTGTATACAAACGGCACCAATCATGCAAATTGCAATAGGATGTGGCCACCTGTACGATAAAACTAATGCATCAAATCCAGAACTTGAAGGTTTTACTGCACCATCAAGGGACTTCTCCAAAAATTATTTCAAAATAGCGGCCTAAGAATTTAGCAGAAAGGATAATTTCGGGGGGGGGGGGGGGAATAGTAGATGTAATACCAGAGGAAGATAAGAACTTAACCTAACCTTTTGCGCAGAAGCAAAATCGCCCAAAAATTCATAAAAAAAGATGGCGATGTGCGCGACTGCCCGGTGGAGATGGTACCGGAGCAGTCGCGCGCAAATTGGGTTATCGGCAGGTCCCTACCGGAGCTACGCACTGGACCACACCATTAGGAACCCACCCGATACATATATACACGTATATATACATATATACACATACATACATGTGTGTGTGCGTGCGCGCATATGTAAAATTTTCACTAAGAGAAAAAAGCAGGAAAGCAAACGATACCGTGGTAATTCCGTAGAAGGATGTAAGCATAAGCTCGTTGGCGGTAATATTCTGCATGCTCTGGCTTCTGTTCCAAGGCTGCTGTCAGCGTCTACAAGGGCAAATAGAAAAACATGAACTTGACAAGTTTCCTGCAAAAACCTTACACAGCCTGCAGTGAAATCTCTTGCTTGACAAATCAAACAGAACTGATTAGCAAAATGCTATTTGCAAAGGAACTAGCCCCAGAAGCAACATTTCCGAGCTGGGAGGATAGCTATCTGTAACAGAGGAAAAGGGAGGAAAAGGGAGGAAAAGGTAACGGAGGAAAAGGGAACACCCTGGGAGCCCCTGTCAAGAAATGAACAGAGTATTCCAGTATTTGAGGGGCTGCCACCAAGAAGAGGGGGTCAATTTACTTTCCAAAGCACCAAAAGGCAAGACAAGAAACAATGGATGGAAACTTGAAGGGAAAAGGAGAGCCAAGTCCTGGTACGGGTTTTTTTTTACTCCCCCATGGCTGCTCCTTTGCTTCACTCCAGGGGAGAATCTGGGGGTGTCACAAACACAACTTTTTTGTGGTTGTTGTGTTATTGTTTCCCTCTCTCCCTCCACTTTACCCATTTTCTTTTTCTTTTTTAATCCCACCATCTGCTTCCTTCCAAAAAAAAAAACCCAAAACCTGGGCATCTTCCAAGACCCTTCTAGGCAAGCTTAGCCTCTACTGCGCATGTCTGGGAAAGGAGACCACAAAGAGATCCCAGGAACCCTATCTTCCCCCAAAAACTCAGGGAAAAACTCAGGTTTTTCCATTTTCCCATGGTTGTTCCTTCGTTTCCCTCCACAGAGAAGGCCGGGGTGTGTGGTGGTGGTGGTTGTGTTATTGTTGCCCTGTCCCTCCCACACACACACTTTAACCCATTTTTTTAATCCCACCACCTGCTTCCTGCCAAATAACAACCTGGGCCTCCTCTTCCAAGGCTCTTCCCAGCAGGCTTAGCCTCAACTGCTCATGTCTTGGAAAGGAGACCACAAAGAGATCCCCAAAACCCATTCCTCCCCCAAAAAAATCAAATGAAAAAAGGGAGCCAAGCCCTGATGTGGGGCTTTTCTATTCCTCCCATAGCTGCTCCTTCACTTCCCTCGAAGGCAAAGTCCGGTGTGTGTGTGTGTGTGTGTGTGTGTGTGTGTGTGTGTGTGTGTGTGTGTGTGTGTCCACAACCACAAGTTTTTTGTGGTTATTGTTGTGTTATTATTGTTTTCCTCTCCTCCCACACTTTTATCCTTTTCTTTAACCGCACCCTCTGCTTCCTGCCAAAATAATAGTAATAATAGTAATAGTAATAGTAATAGTAATAGTAGTAATAATAATAATAATAATAATAATAATAATAATAATAATAATAATAATAATAATAATAATAATAATAATAATAATAATAATAACAATAATAATAATAATAATAATAATAATAATAATAATAATAATAATAATAATAAGCAACATAAATTTTGGGGCTTGACTGTTGATATGGCAGCAACCATATCAACCATCAGTGCCAATTAATATTTGTGATACATTTTTTAATGTTCAGTTGACTGAGTTTCATGTTTAATGAATAAAGATAATAAAGATAATGATAATGATGATGATGATAATGATGATAATGATAATGATAATGATGATGATAATAATAATAATAATAATAATAATAATAATAATAATAATAATAATAATAATAATAATAATAATAATAAATGGGTCTCTTCCAAGGCTCCTCTCAGCAGGCTTAGCCTCCACTGCGCATGTCTGGGAAAGGAGGCCACACAGTGATCCCAAAAACCCTTTACCCACCCTCCCACCCTCCCACCCAAAAACTCGGGGGGGGAAGGGAGCGGGCCTTTTTCCCTTCCTCCCATGGCTGCTCCTTCCCTTCCTTCCCCGGGGGGGAGCCACCCCCCCCCAAAAAAAAACCCGAGGCCAGAAGCGGCTTACCTGCGCTGCGGCCGCGGGCTCCCTCTCGATGTCGGTCTCGGAGAGGCTGCGGGGGAAAGAAGCGTTAGCGAAGGCGGCGGAGAAGGAGGAGAAGAAGGGAAGGGAGGAAAGCAAGAAAGAAAGAAAGAAAGGGGGGAAGAAAAAAGGGCGCCCGCTCACCCCGCTGAGGAGGCCGCCGCCGCCGCCGCCATGCCGCCGCGAAATGGCGGCCGAGGAGCGTCGCCAGGGGGCGTGGCCACGCCGAGGAACGCCCACCGCGCGGCGCGAGGAAGCCCGGGAGGGGAGGAGGGAGGAGCGTGGGTGGGCACGCCCATCTCTTCTCTCCTGCCAAGGCAGAGATCTCCAACCTTGGCGACTTGTGGACTTCAACTCCCAGAATTCCTCAGCCGGCAAAGGCAAAGCTGGGCTGAGGAATTCTGGGAGTTGAAGTCCACAAGTTGCCAAGGTTGGAGACATCCCCCCCCCTCTCCTTCCAGAAGGAGACGGAGGCGGATGATGGGCAGCGGGGTGACTCTTCAGCAAACCACTTAGATGGACTTTGTCCCGGAGGAGTGGGATGGATGGATGGATGGGGTAGGTAGGTAGGTAGTAGATGGTAGATAGATAGAGAGAGAGAGAGAGAGAGAGAGAGAGAGAGAGAGAGAGACAGACAGACAGACAGACAGACAGACAGACAGACAGACAGACAGACATAGAGAGAGATACATACATAAAGAGAGATACAGAGATAGTGATAGATAGATAGATAGATAGATAGATAGATAGATAGATAGATAGATAGATAGATAGATAGACAGACAGACAGACAGACAGACAGACAGACAGACAGACAGACAGACAGACAGACAGACAGACAGAGAGATAGTGATAGAGACAGACAGACAGACAGACATAGAGAGATACATACATAAAGAATTACAGAGAGATAGTGATAGATAGACAGACAGACAGACAGACAGACAGACAGAGAGATAGTGATAGAGACAGAGACATAGAGATACATACATAAAGAGAGATACAGAGAGAGAGAGATACAGAGAGATAGTGATAGAGAGAGAGAGAGACAGAGAGAGAGACAGAGAGAGAGAGATAGTGATAGAGACAGACAGACAGAAAGACATAGAGAGAGATACATACATAAAGAGAGATACAGAGAGATAGTGATAGATAGACAGACAGACAGACAGAGATAAATGATAGACAGAATGGATGGATGGATGGATGGAATATATGCCATCAAGTGGATGTCAGGCTTTAAACAAAACCATAGCAAGACTTTGTCCAGGAAGATAAAATGAAACTACTGGGATGGATGGATGGATGGATGGATGGATGGATGGATGGATGGATGGATGGATGGATGGATGGATGGATTGATTGATTGATTGATTGATTGAATATATGCCATTAAGTCAGTGTCAAGACTTAAGCTACCCCATAGATAGGCTTTCTCCAGGAGGATGCAATAAATAGAATGTGAATGGTTGACCAATTGGTGGCTTGATTGAATATATGCCATCAACTGGTTGTCAACCCTTAGGCAGTTACAGATCCTTTCTCTGAGCTGAGGAAGCTTCTTGGATAAGAAGCGAAACGTCTTCAAAGAAAAACAAAGAAAGTCCAGTTGCCTCTTGAAAAAGCATCTTTGGAACAACTGTGACCTGGATGACTGAGAATCTCCATAGACATTTCCATCCATGGCTTCTTGTGCTGCCTTGAGGTGCATTTATGCAAAGGTGCAATTATACAGAACAAAACAAAATACGAGTTGGAAGGGACCTTGGAGGTCTTCTAGACTAACCCCCTGCTCAAGCAGGATTCCCTATGCCATTTCAGACAAAAGGCCGTCCAATCTCTTCTTGAAAATCTCCAGTGTTGGAGCACCCACAACTTCTGGAGGCAAGTTGTTCCACTGATTGTCCTCACTGTCAGGAAATTTCTCCTTAGTTCTTGGTTGCTTCTCTCTTTGTTCAGTTTCCATCTGTTGTTTCTTGTCTTGCCTTCAGGTGCTTTGGAAAATAGGTTGACTCCTTCTTCTCTGTGGCAGCCCCTCAAACATTGGAAGACTGCTATCATGTCAACCCTAGCTCTTTTCACTAAAGTAGACATATCCAATTTCTGCAAAGGTTCTTCATATATTTTAGCCTACAGCCCCCAAATCATCTTTATTTATTTGTGAGATTTCTATACCGCCTCACAGTGCAAGCACTCTCTAAGCGGTTTACACCAGTAAGCAATGTATATTTATATTGCCCCCAACAATCTGGGTCCTCATTTTACCTACCTCGGAAGGATGGAAGGCTGAGTCAACCTTTTATTTTGTTGCTCTTTTCTGCACTCTTTCCAGAGTCTCAACATCTTTTTTAATACCGGTATTGTGGTGACCAAAACTGGATGCAATATTCCAAGTGTGGTCTTACCAAGCCATTATAAAAAACTAAAGAACTAAAATATTTGAATTTGTTCAACAACGGATACTCAATCAGGTGCACAAATATCATCATTATAGACAACTGAGACCCCACTTTGTGTAGGGAATTTATTGGACAACCAAAAATTCAAGAAACAAGCCAGATTCAGATTTTTTAAAATATTTCAATAAAATGCAGGACTCTGCATTCCTTTCTTTTGCAAAGCTACCTTTATCTGTGGGCCAGTTTTTGCGCTTCCAAGCCCTCTGTGCATCACGTTTTTGCCCTCCCCGGCCCACAGAAGCACTCTGCAGGCCAAAAACGGGTGCATTTTTTGGCAGAAACGTGCAGAGCACTGCAAAATGCTTCTGGGGACCAGGGAGGGCGAAAACGTGACGCGTGGAGCAGGGGTGGGTTCTAACTTACCCCGTTTCCGGTTCGCTTCCTCCCACTTCGCACGTGCATGTATGCGCAGTGGCAAAAAATCCCAAAATTTTCCCCCCAAAAAACCCCTGAAAACAAGATGGCAATGCATGCGCAGTGCTGGAAACTCAGCTTCTGCGCATGCGCAGAAGAAAAAAAAACCAGAAAAAAATTCCCCCCAAAAAAAATTCCGAAAAAAGATGGCAGTGCCCACGGACCGGCACCGACCGAACCAGTTCCGTGATGTCATCGTGACGTCACCAGCGGGTCGCTACCGGTTCAGGCGAACCGGTCTGAACCGGGAGCAACCCACCTCTGGCGTGGAGGCCAAAAACTATTTTTTTCTTGTTTTCCTCCTGTAAATTTAGATGTGTCTTATAGTCCGAAAAATATGGTATGTGTTTAATTTCATTTATGGTGGAAATAGTAGGTTCATACATTCTGGACACTGGACTTGTAATCTGTACTTATTGAGACAGGACGGCTGATGTACAAATAGCTGATGTACAGTTCTGCAAGATATTTCAACTCCTGGGAGTTAAGAAATATTTGGGCCCTTTCTGATTAAACATGGTGCCAGATCCTTTTAATATATGCAAAGTAGATCAGGGATGAACGCAGCCAATAATTAATTTATTTACCGAACCATTACTGCCAGCTCCCAAGGCTTCTTATGTTCCTTATGTTTAATTTCTCACTCTTCATTCTTAGCTCGGCTTGAATTTAAACAACAATATAGCTTAAAGGCCTTTTTTTTTTTTTTGCCCAAATAATAAAGACTTCTGTATCTTAAAACTGATTCCTCTTGCACAGGGTATTTTATTACAGGCCTAACTTATGAATGCCTTACCATAATATCAGATTTCAGACAGAGAAAGACAAACATAACAGGATGTTGTACTTGATTTATTTTCATGATAAACCAATTAAAATACAAAAAAGAGGAAACAGCTTCAAGAGGTCCCACAATTTAATTTTTTTTCCTTTTAAATACAAATTCACTCTGCAATACATGAATACGTATAACTTTAGAGCTCTAAACATAATAATCTTATCTGTATCTATAAAATATTGTTCTATGGAAATATCTTTTTTTTATGAAAAAAATCTTTTTGAGAAATTAAATTACATATTTACAATAGAAAAGGTACTTTGTAGAAATATTTTAATCTCAAAATACTCGGGTTAAGTCCCATATACTTCTATTTTTCATTTCCTTATAAAAATAATTGCAAAACAGCACATTTCTTTATGCCTCAAAAGGTTTTAAGTGGTCTGAAAAATAATTGCACCTGTTAGTGACAGCTCCCGTTTTGGCCAGCCACTTTATCAAAGATATTGTCCATCTTAGAATAGAAAATATATATAGTAAATAGAATGCATAAGTGGTGGTAAATATCTTGTTGATAGAAGGGAAATGCTTCTATTTGCAAAATGATTTCTCACTGGGGTAAAAGGCAATTGAACAAACGGCAATCCAATCGCCCATTGCTTTATATATCCATATAAAACAAAATATATTCTAAGTACATTGAGTAAAAATATCTTTGGAATTTACTTTTTTTTAAAAGTAAGATAACGGCATAAAAAAAAAACCCTCCTGAAATTAGCTATTGCTTGAAAGCACTGATTACATTATTATGCAAGATAAGACAAATAATACAGGGAAGTCTAAGAAATTTAGAATTTTTGGACAGTGATCAAAAAATAAAAGAGAGAGAGAAAAGAAAAGATAAATTGCATGCTCCTTCATGCTTGACTTTTTTCGAAACATATAATATTTTATATGGCGGAGGAAACCACGAAGCTGGAAATCAACTCTACAGCATTACTTCTAAAATATAATTCGAGGAATTTAAATCTTTTTTTTAAAAAAGGTAGCATAATGCCTGGCTTTGGAATCAAAAGTTACATACACAATTGGTGGAGGCGTTTCATCACATTCGGGAAAAGAGCAACGATAAAATTTACTTTTCTTCTTGTTTACTCGTAAGGGCTGGGTGACTGTTCACTTTCCTCTTTGATATGCACCGCGGGAGAGAACCCGTTCGAAGTGGACACCATGACGACAAACGGCTGCTGGTGGAAACTGGTCTCCAAGTGTTGGTCGTCTTCCCCCCCGACTGAATTTTCGGATTCCAATTTTACAGTCCCTTGCACAAGGGCGGTTTTGGTTTCCGGCGCCTTGATGACCGAAGTGATCACGGCATTGGAGGGCTGAGCAGCTGCCCCGTGCGAACTGCTGGGCGTAAAAGTTACTACGGAGGCGGCGGTGCTGAAAGACGGGGAGGACGCCACGTTGACCGTCCCATTGCAAATTGTCTGGACGTTGCTGGTGAGGACTTGGTGGACCTGAGCAGGGCTGAAAACGATGGACGACGGAGGAGAGACCGGCCTGGAGGACTGCAGCACCATGTTCTCTTTAAGGACAGTCAAGGGCTGCGACGATGGGATGGCTTGTAGGATAAACTTCTGGGGTGTGGCCGAAGAAGTCGGATCCGCGCTGGCTATCACAGTGGTTAAAGGCACTGTCTGGAGTGTTACGGTGTGCAGTTGCTGGTTTCCGGGAGAGACCACGACGGGAACCTGGCCTGAGGCTTGGATGGTCCTATTGAAGTAAGATAAATAATGTAGGTCAGAACTGCCATTTTATGCCTGCTCTTCGCATTCTCTGGCTGTCAGTCTATGAAGAGGGCAGGGAGCCGAGTGGGATGGGAGGGGGATAGCTAATGACTCATCGTACAACTTCAAGGTTACCCATCTGGGAATGGCATGCAGCTCCGCACTGCCCAGTCTACCATTTCCAAAACGTTTTCTTTGAATAGGATTGGACAATGGGGGTGACCAGCAATGGGAAGGGACAAAGAGGGAAAAGTTAACCGGGAAAGTTTTGGCACGCGAATCTCAGTTCTGGCTTTGCTATACTGTAATCCACTTGGCATTTAGAGGAAAAGTAAACCTTTCACACCGAATGGAGTTGAGGGTCGTTCTCACTTAAGAGACCAAGTTGGGGCAGGACTGACAGTATGAGACCTCCCTTGATTATTATCCAACACAAAATGTATTGTAATATTAACAGTTAAGGCATGCATTAACTATGACGTGGAATCATCTTCTTGGTTTCTCTAATTTCCTTCCTTCCTTCCTTCCTTCCTTCCTTCCTTCCTTCCTTCCTTCCTTCCTTCCTTCCTTCCTTCCTTTCCTTCCTTCCTTATGTTTGTTCTAGCCTTTCTACTTTGGGGAATCATGAAGTGCTTCAAGACCAACAGAGATCAAGCCCCCCAGAAAAAGTACATCTTCAACAAAACGGAGGCACCGACAACAATCTGCATTCTGCGGCCCTAGATTGCTTTCAATGGTCCAAGCTCCGGACCTGGCCAAAACAGAAGCAGAACCGCTCTGGGACTGTGATACAGAATCAAGGTTTATTCAGGCTGGGGCCTCAGCACAAATTAAGTCCTCTTAAAGTTTGTAAGTCTGTTGTAAAGTCAGCGCTGGGAGCTATTGCACCAAAGCGAGTCGGTAGCCAATGGCTTGTCTTTCTTTTTCCCTTCTTCTCTACACCCTTTCTCTACCTTTTTCCCTCCTCTATTTTTCCTATTATTTGTTTTTGTGTTTTATATTGTAAACTATTTTTTTTTAAAAAAATAAAAAATGTGTACCAATTTTCAATCAAGGGAACATGGCAGCTGCAATCTCTCTGCTACAACGGCCAAACAAACTCAACCTTTCTGTAGAGTTCCAGCCACATCCTAAACTTTTATCTCAATGGATTCTCTCTCTTTCCTCTTAAGTCCGCAACTTCTTTAATTACGGTATTCCCTAAATCGGATCTGGCCAACTTTTTCATTCTTTTGCTGAAAAGAGAATATTTTAGAATATTTTAAATAAGGCAGGATGGCCCCCAACTGGAATTGTAGCCAAAATGGTATACATCGCTAAAGAGATGACATAGAACAGGGGTCCCCAAACTTGGCAACTTTAAGACTTGTGGACTTCAACTCCCAGAATTCTCCAGCCAGCATAGCTGGCTGGAGAGTTCTAGGAGTTGAAGTCCACAAGTCTTAAAGTTGCCAAGTTTGAAGACCTCTGACATAGAATGTTTTCAGTGTTGTCTCATCCATCATTGCAGACCGCATAAAATTAGAATCAGGACTACAGTTTTCATGCCTTTGCCCTAAAAGGAGCATGAGAAATAATGCTATATTTAAATGCAGAAAAAATAAATATTTGGATTAGGTTGCTGGAATAATGCAGAATCGCTGGAGAATGGGAATCAACCATGCATGGCCTACCCTGTGAATAACCCCAAATTTATCACATTGCAAAGTTTGTGTCTGGATGTTTTATCCACCCTGTCCAGTTGCCTTTTAAAAAAGCACCTTTGGGACAACCTGATCAGAGGTCCCCAAAGCCCAATCCCTGAACCGGCACCGGTCCATGGCATGCCATAAACCGGGCCATGCAAACAAGCAAAACCCCATCCGTGGGATGCAGGCAGCACCAGGGGTGAAATTCAAAATTTTTCCCTACCAGTTCTGTGGGGGTGGCTTGGTGGGGGTGGCAGGGGAAGGATATTGCAAAATCTCCATTCCCTCCCCACTCTGGGGCCAGCCAGAGGTGGTATTTGCCGGTTCTTCGAACTACTCAAAATTTCAACTACCAGTTCTCCGAACTACTCAAAATTTCCACTATCAGTTCTCCAGAACCTGTCAGAACCTGCTGAATTTCACCCCTGGGCAGCATGCAAAACCACACCCACTCCGGTCCACAAAAAAAGGTCTCTCCACGGAACTGGTCCCTGGTGCCCAAAAGGTTGGGGGCAACTGACCTAGATAACTGAGAATCTCCATAGATAACTTGTAAACTTTTTTAAAAAAACACAAATAAAGACCCCAAGCATCTTTATGTTTTTCATAGAGAGACCCAAAAATGTAGCAAGAAGATCCCTTTCACGTATGTCTCTCTCGTTTGTTACCCTCAAAGGCTTTTCAGGCGAGGAAAAAGAATATGTAGGATGCGGGGAAAACCACAGCAAAGATCTCCCCGATGTTTTTAAAGATCCGCTTCGATTTTTTTCCCTTACCTGATGTTTTGAACCGAAGGATTCAGGGATTCGTCCAGCAAGTTACTGGTTACGGCCGCGTGCCCTTCCTGGATGGATTGCATCGACGGCATTAAATGGACTGTCCGATAAAGCTGAGTGCCATGGGGTGAATGGCTGGGCTGCATCGTCAACACTTCGGGGGTCAAAGGAGGCAGGGGCTGGGGTACAGTCTCCAAGGGCTGCTTCAGTTTGGCGGGTTTGGCGTTGAAGGGCAATTTTAAAAGGGGGGCAGATCCTTTGGAGCCTGGATTGGAAGAGGCCTTGGCTTTGCCCGCCTGGCTTCTGTTGGCCCCAGGGGTGGAGAGTAAAGAGGAATCCGCAGAGTCTAGGCTGGAGTTGGGATCTACGTCGTCGATATAGATGATGTCTTTTGGCATCTCCTTGAACTGGTACACCAAACGTTGGCCCTCTACTTTGGCTAAAATGCCTCTTTGGTAATAGTATCTGTTCGAACAAGGAAAACCACACCAAGGGTTTAAGCAAAACAAATCCACTTCAAAGGCAAAGAAAAAAAAGTTACTCTCCTAAACATTTTCTTTTTAGGGAATTTACAGAACATGCAGCTAATTCCCAAGCATGTACTGATCAGTGAAAACATTTGAGCAGGTTCGTCTGCACCTTCTGAAATATCACGGCAGAGTCAGTGACGTGCGGTGGCATTAAGTGTCTTCCTTCAACTAGAGAAAGGTTCTTTTCACCAGTCGAGGAGGAGGAGGAGGAGGAGGAGGAGGAGGAGGAGGAGGAGGAGGAGGAGGAGGAGGAGGAGGAGGAGGAGGAGGAGGAGGAGGAGGAGAAGAAGAAGAAGAAAAAGAAGAAGAAGAAGAAGAAGAAGAAGAAGAAGAAGAAGAAGAAGAAGAAGAAGAAGAAGAAGAAAGAAAGAAAGAAAGAAAGAAAGAAAGAAAGAAAGAAAGAAAGAAAGAAAGAAAGAAAGAAAGAAAGAAAGAAAGAAAGAAAGAAAGAAGAGGAGGAGGAGAATGCGGGAAGAAGGAGAAGAAACAGAAAGAAGGAGAAGAAGGGGAAGAAAGAGAAGGGGAAGAAGGAGAATAAGAAAGAGAAGGAGAAGAAGTGGGAGAAGCAGAAGAAATGAAAGAAGGAGAAGAAGGAGAAGGAGAAACAGAAGAAGTGGAAGGAGAAGAAATTGGAGGATGAGGAGAATGGTAACTTCTCTATTATGTTAAAATTCACTTAACAACTGTCTCAATAAGCCACAGAAGTTTTAGGTTCAGTTGTGGTCATAACAAGGACCTCCAGTACTGGACAAACATTTGTGTTTCCAATTTGTTCTACAATTCCACTTGTATTTGCCGCAGTGCTTCTTGTGCAGAGTTGGGACAAAGATCTAGAAAGGCTTGGCAGCCCAATGGGTTTGGGGTTCAAAGGCTCCCAAAGCGTTTAGCGTTGAAGGGAAGGTGGCGTTTTCGATAAATTCACCTACCTGAGCGCTCTGCCCATGGTCTCGTAGTTCATATCCGGTTTATTTTTGTGCTTCCCCCACAACCTGGACACGGCCTTGGAATCGACTAACTTAAAAATGCCCTTTTCCCTCTGAGTCCATTTGATGTACTTGGGACAGGTGGCTTTGTCCTGAAGCAGTGCCAGTAGGAATTCCCAGAGATAAATGGTGTTTCCTGGAACAAAAACGAGGGAAGATCAAAACTCTTTTGAGTCCAGTTGTGTCCTTAGGGGATTGATGGGGAGGAGAGGCAAAGAGACAGTTGGGATCTTTGCAGGCTCTTGAAGCCATACAGTATTGCCACCTAATCTCCACCCGATAATGCAGTGGCGCCAACGGTGATGGGCACGCCTTGGTACGCCCATGGGAGACCTCTCTTTCAGGAGCTGCCCTGGTTGCCAGTTTGGTCCCAGATGTGATTCAGGGTGCTGGTAGTCACCTATTAAAGCCTCCCACGGCTAAGGGCCTGGTTACTTGAGTGCCATCTGTCTCCCACGGGATCTGCCTGGTAGAGTTGGCAGACAGGGTTCCTCCGATGAAGGACAAGGGAAGGGGCAGAAGAAGGGGGAGGAAGAGGAGGAGGAGAAAGAGAAGAGGGGGAGGAGGAAAAGAAGGAAAAGAAGCAGAAAGAGAAGGAGAAAGAGAAAAGGAGGAGGAGAAAAAGGAGAAAAAAGAAAGAGAAGGAGAAAGAGAAACGGAGGAGGAAAAAGAGAAGAAGGAAAAGAAGCAGAAAGAGAAAGAAAAGGAGGAGAAAAAGGAGGAGAAAGAAAAGGAGGAGGAGAAACAGAGGAGGAGAGGGGAGGAGAAAGAGAAGAGGAGGAGGAGGAGGAAAAGAAGGAAAAGAAGCAGAAAGAGAAGGAGACAGAGAAAGAGAAAAGGAGGAGGAAAAAAGGAGAAAGAAAGAGAAGGAGAAAGAAGAGAAGGAGAAAGAGAAACGGATGAGGAGAAAGAGAAGAGGACGATAAGAAGGAAAAGAAGCAGAAAGAGAAGGAGACAGAGAAAGAGAAAAGGAGGAGGAGAAAAAGGAAAAATGAGGAGAAAGAGAAAGAAAAGGAGGAGGAGAAAGAAAAGGAGAAAGAGAAACGGAGGAGGGGGAGGAGAAAAAGAAGCAGAAAGAGGAGAGAGAGAAAGAGAAAAGGAAGAGGAAAAAAGGAGAAAAGCAGAAAGAGGAGGAGAAAAGGAAGAGGAGGAGAAAAAGAAGAAGAAAGAGAAGGAAAAAAAGAAAAGGAGGAGGAGGAGGAGAAGGAGGAGGAGAAGGGAAGAGCAGCGATGACCAAGGAATTAAACAGGGATAATCTCCCCATTCATTCACTCTATTGTGATCCCTCTGCTTCACTTCCTATCAAAGGCCAGAAAGCTCCTGGATTTATTCCCAGCTCCTCTCATTGGAGTGAATATTAAATAAAGACAGGCCGTTTATCTTCCTGTGAGTTCTTGACTGCTGCCCCACTCAGAATTCAACCCCAAAGATTCCGTTGTCTTCCGAAACTCTCCGCCCTCCCTCTCTGTGCTTACCCTTCCCGTCTTTGTTCTTCTTCTTCACAGAGATATTTGGAGTCAGGCTGGGCGATTCCGGCCGAGGAACTTTGGGTTTCTTCCCTGCAAAGAAAGCAGCGGTTACAGAAAAATTTCCTAAAGGGAACTAGGGGAGAGAAAAAAAAAGACATTAACCAGTCAAGTCCTTCTTTCTACCAAATGTTTAGTAAACCAAATTGCAAGGAGTGTTTAAGCCCCGTATTGGTGTTTCAAGTTTACAATTTTACATCAAAACAATTATTATTTTTTAAAAAAAATCTTTAAAAAAATCAAAGTAAAAATGCTAATCATCGCTAATGTGCATATTATTTTAGGATCTTCCTGGTCTTCTAACAGAAACAATCAGCTTAAATAAATAGTTTGGTGTGATGGAATTGTTGTGGCCTGTCGACTACCGGCCCCTCCAGCAACCGACTCAGAGGAGGAGGAGGAGGCGTGGGAGTCAGGGTCAGCATCAAGGCAACCTGAGAGCTCCGAGGGGGAAGAGGGAATGGAGGTGGCAGAGAGAGAGAGACGGAGCCTGGGCCGTCTGTCAGACAGTCAGATGGAGAGTCAACAGCCCCCAGGTCTGGAGGTGGCTGATGAGGAAGAGGAGGAACAGCTGGGTCCAGTGCCTGACATGTGGATGCTCAGAAGACAGAGGAGAGGAGAGCAGTGGAAATCTATGGGCCGGTCCTTGGGACGAAAAAGCCACCGCTGCTAGCGAAGCCCCACCCTAGCTCTGGGGATAAAAGGAATGGGGCGGAAATGAATAGGTGTGGCAGACAACTATTCATCTTCCGGCTGGCCGGATTTGTTAGCCTGCAGTGAGAGAGAAACTTTTTGCCGGGGTTGCCGGCGTTCCTAAGAAAGGAATCTTTGAGCTCACTTCAGAGGGTTTGTCGTATTTGGGGAGCTGGGTCAGAACAGGAACTTAACACGTGGTAAGCTCACTTAAGGACACAATTTTCACCTCGGCACAAACGCTTATCGGGAACTCTCCATGCTTGTTTCAATTGAGTTTCTGAATGTTTTGTTACCAGACTAGGTAACGTCATCAGTGGGAGTGTCTTGTCCTATTCTCCTTAGCTTATAAAAGTCTTGTGTCTAAGCTAAGGAGAACAGGACAAGGCAATCCCGCTGATGACGTTACCTAGCCTGCTAACAAAACGTTCAGAAACTAAAATGAAACAAGCTTGGAGAGCAAAACCCCTGCCAAAATTTAAAACCCCAGCTACAAATATTTTGTATTATTTCAAAGCTTATCGGAAAGGACTTTGCTTTTAATGAAGGATTTATTTGGAAGATTTTTTGCAATCTTTCCTAGCAAGTAAGTGTCCTTTGAAGTGTTCTAGGCATGTAAAAAATAATAATAATAATGCAGATAGTTCTTCACTTATGACCAGAAATGAGCCCTAAATTTATGTCACTAACTGAGACAGGGGTGAAATGAGTTTGGCCCCAGTTTTATGACTTTTCTTTGCCACGTTCGTTAAGCGAATCCGGCTTCCCCGTGGACGTTGCTTGTCAGAAGGTCGCGAAAGTGACCCGCGGAGAAGCTGCGTCCGTCATAAATGTGAGTCAGCGGTCAAGCCTCCGAATGTAAATCACATGACCGTGGAGATGTTTAAAATGGTCATAAGTGTGAAACATTTTTCAGTGCTGTTGTAACTTTGAGCGGTCACTAAGTGAGCTGTTGTATGTTGAGGACTGCCTGTAGATTTTAATGCATGGGAAGGGGGCACTGAAAGGGATTTGACAGGTAGGTCTCAACTTACAACAGTTCATTTAGTCACCTTTCAAAGTTACAACGGCACTGAAAAATGTGACTTATGACCGTTTTTCACACTGACGCCACTGCCACCGTCATAAATATGAACCAGTTGTGCCAAGCATCCCCGTGGTCACATGATCAAAATTCCGACGCTTGGCTACTGACTCATATTTATGACGGTCGCAGTGTCTCCCTGGGGTCAGACGATCTCCTCTTGCAACCTTCCAACAAGCAAAATCAGTGGGGAAGCCAGATTCACTTAACAACCGAGTTCCTCATATAACAACTGCAGTGATTTAGATAACAACGGTGGGAATAAAGGTAGTAAAATGGGGTAAAATTCACTTAACAAAGGTCTCACTTAACAAGAGAGATTTTGGGCTCAATTGTGGCCATAAATCAATGACTACCTGTAAATCTGCCTTGCAGAGGCGGGTTCCTCCCCATTCTGACCGGTTCACCTGAACCAGTAGCGACCCGCTGGTCACATCACAATGACGTCACAGAACTGGTTCAGTCGGAGCCAGTCTGTGGGCGCCGCCATCTTTTATTTTTTTATTATTTTTTTATTCAGATTTTTTTTTCTGGTTTTTTCTTCTTCTGAGCATGCGCAGAAGCCAAGTTTCCAGCACTGCACGTGCATCACCATCTTGTTTTTGGCTTCTTTTTGGGGGGGATTTTTTTTTTGCCACTGCGCATAGGCTCGCGCGCGGCCACAAGTCGCAGCCACAAGGCGCGGCCACGAGGCGCGGGAGGAAGCGAACCGCAGCGAGGTAAGTTAGAATCCACTCCTGCTGCCTTGTCCAATTCAATTAGTACAGCTAATGTATTATTAAATGGGTCTTGCAAAACATTTGGCAATTGTAACATAAAGGAGTTTAATTGCAATGTGCATTCATTTTCCTACCCAGATGGATCACTGACTTGGCCTAGATTTTTTTCACCGCTGACTGTTAGATAGCAACAGCAATAGCACTCAGACTTATATACCGCTTCACAGTGCTTTACAGCCCTCTCTAAGCGGTTTACAGAGTTCAGCCTCTTGCCCCCAACAATCTGGGTCCTCATTTGACCCACCTCGGAAGGATGGAAGGCTGAGTCAACCTTGAACCGGTCAGGATCGAACTTCCTGGCAGTGGGCAGAGTTAGTTAGCAATCGTGCATTCTAACAACTGGGAAGGGAGGGAGGGAGAAAAGGGAGAGCTATAGCCGTGATGGCGAACCAGTGGCACGCAGAGCCATCTCTCCAGGCACGCCAGCCGTCACCCGTTGATCTTCTGGGTTCCTTGTCTTCTCGCGCGCGGAAGTGCTGGAAACCAGAAGAGCAGCTCCCTGGCGTGCATGCGCACGCCGGGAAGCTGAGCTTCCGGTTTCCGGTGCGTGCATGCACGCCAGCCAGCTGGCCTTTGCGCGCACATGCGCTAGAAACCGGAAGACCAGGTGACTGGCATGCATGCCGGAAACCAGAAGCTCAACTTCTGCTCTTCCGGTTTTTGGCACTCCCGTGCGGGCGCACCAAAAAGGTTCACCAACACTGAGCTATAGGAATAGCACTTAGACTTACAGTATATACCGCTTCACAGTGCTTCACAGCCCTCTCTAAGCGGTTTACAGAGTCAGCCTCTTGCCCCCAACAATCTGGTCCTCATTTGACCCACTTTGGAAGGCTGGAAGGCTGAGTCAACCTTGGGCCGGTCGGGATCGAACTTCCTGGCAGTGGGCAGAGTCAGCCTGCCAGAGCGCCACCGGGGCTCCTAGATGTCCTTAACACTTGCATGTAAAGTACAATAACTTTAAGTCATTTCTTTAGTACCCCCTTTCTACTTTCTTCTTTACCTCTTCTCTTCTTTGGTTGTTCGGCTGTACTGGACGATTCAGAAAATGCCTCCTGGATTTGATGAACCTCTACTACTTCTGGGATGCCATCCAGAGTGACCGACACGTGAGTAATAGGAGCCGCTTCAACTTCATCCTCGGCTTCAAACACGTGGGCTTCGGAAAAACGACAGGAGAGTAACTAAACCTTTGAAAGATTCTACTAGAGCTTGTAACAATCAAGCGGTGAGACTTTTCATGGGCAAAGTCTACCAAACAGAGCTGTGAATGTAAATCATTTTATCTGACTAACATAAAAAAGTCAAAATAAATACAGGTAGTCCTCGGTTTACGGCCACAATGGGGCCCAAAATTTCGGTTGTTAAGTGAGACAGTGATTAAGTGAATTTCACCCCATTTTACGACCTTTCTTACCAGATTTGTTAACCGAATCACTGCAGTTGGTAAGTTAGTAACATGACTGTTAATTGAATCTGTCTTCCCCATGGATTTTGCTGGTCCAAAGGTCGCCAAAGGGGATCACATGATCCTGGGACACAGCAACAGTCGTAAGTATGAACCAGTTGCCAATTTTGAATTTTGATCACATGCTCACGGCACTGCTACAAAGGCCGTAAGAGTGAAAAACAGTCATAAGTCACCTTTTTCAGTGCCGTGGCAACTTTGAACGGTAACTAAATGAACTGTTGTAAGTCGAGGACTTATATATTTATTTATGTCATATATATATATCTCATCTTTCCTTTGGGAAATCAAAGGATGCTATTATCCCAAGAAATAATAATTCTCTGAGGGTGGATAGGCTCAGGGGTGGGTTCTAATTTACCTCGCTGCCAGTTTGCTTCCTCCCGTGCCGCGTGGGTGAGCGCGCATGCGCAGTGCTGAAAACCAAGCTTCTGCACATGCGCAGAAGCCAAAAACAAGATGGAGGCACCTACGGCAGTGCCAAGAGAGCCGGTTTGGGGGCGTGGCCAACCAGCGATCACGAACGGTTTAGCAAGCGGGGGAAATTCCCGCTACTGGTTCTATAGAACCGGTCCGAACCGGGAGCAACCCACCTCTGGATAGGCTAAGAGACCACGATGGGGCAAAATTCCTAAAGGAATACCATGGCTAAGAGGGAAATTGAATTAAAATCTCCCCAATTGTAGTCCTACACACAATTCTGATTTTGTACGTCATCGTTTTAAAAGTCACTTTCGGCTAAGTTGTTTTTGATTCTTTGCTGCTCCACCGTAAAAAAAGAGGAAATAAATACAATTCCACGGGATACTCTGGCTGGCGTACGAATAGAACAAAAGGCTGAACTCAAAAATCTCTAATCATTCCCCCAATATATCATTACTGAAGTGACTGATGCGTGTGAATATGTGCGGATTGGAACAAAATAAAGATAAATGAATCAGTAATAATTTGGACATGTAATTGCACTGTGAATGCAAGGGGAAGGGGTGGAAAAAAAGAACGTTTTATGAATGTTAAATATTTGAACATGCTCCAGTCAACACTATAAACATTTTCACATTTCATTAACTTAAACGGGAATTCAAGCTTAAGAAATTTAATTAATATAATTTTTTTTTAAAAAAACAAACACACACGCAGATTAAGAGCTTAACCTTGCTTTTTCTTCCCCAGACAACCACCATGGAAAAGGATATGCTTAGAAACCTGAAAAATTTACCAAGAAATGAATTTTCTTCCCCAGCTTTTACTAAAAGGCCATTCTAAACCTATCCAGAGAATTTGCTTAAAAAGTAAAGCTTCCTCTTTTTTAAAAAAATATCTTCGCTCAACAGAGCTTTGCAAAATCACGCAGAATTTCTTTTTTTTTATTATTTATTTTTTTGTCCTGGCTGAGATGCTAGCCCTCTTGAGACTCACCTGATCTTTTCTCGTCCAACATCGGGCCCGGAGAATCCATGTTGAGAAGAGCCTCGGCCGCTTCAATGGTTTGCATGGTCTCGTCTCCATTATGGCAGGATGCTTCCACTAAAATTCAGGGAAATAGGGAGAGGCAGTTAAAAGAGAGGTGAACGAAAAGATATTTCCAGTTTATCTATTGAGATTCTCGGTCATTCGGGCAACAGGTACTCCAAAAGGTGCTTTTTTTCAAGAGGCAACTGGACTTTCCTTGATTTCCCTTGAAGACGTTTCGCTTCTCAGCCAAGAAGCTTCTTCGGTTCTGCCTGAAGGGTGGTGGATGGAACGGTTTACATTCCTTGCAGTCATCTGGTTGTTAGTATTCTTTCTGAGAATCGTTGAGGCCACTTGGGAGGTTTCTCTGTTTATCCCTCCAAGTGGCATCCATGACGCTCAGAAAGAGTACTAACGACCAGATGACTACGAGGAATATAAATCCTTCCATTCCCCACCATTCAGTCAGAAGAAGTTTTGGTCGCCATACATCCAGTTTTGGTCGGCACGGTGTAAAAAAGATGTTGAGACCCTAGAAAGAGTGCAGAAAAGACCAACAAAGATGGTTAGGGGACTGGAGGCTAAAACATATAAAGAACGGTTGCAGGAATTGGGTAATGAAATGTTGACTTGCTCGTCTAATCAAATGTGATGCAACACCCAGAAAAATGTGGCATCCTTCGCTTAATCCTCCAGGAAAAGATTGAAAGCAAACGAGATCCAGGCAGAAGAAGAACATCATGGCTTCAAAATCTAAGGGACCGGTTTGGACAAAACTCAGCAGCAGTTTTTCATGCGGCTGTTGATAAAAATAGGATCACCAACATGATCGTCAACATCCGATGACAGATATGGAAGAAGGAGAAGGAGGAGGAGGAGGAGGAGGAGGAGGAGGAGGAGGAGGAGGAGGAGGAGGAGGAGGAGGAGGAGGAGGAGGAGGAGGAGGAGGAGGAGGAGGAGGAGGAGAAAGAGGAGGAAGAGGAAGAAGAAGAAGAAGAAGAAGAAGAAGAAGAAGAAGAAGAAGAAGAAGAAGAAGAAGAAGAACAACAACAACAACAACAACAACAACAACAACAACAACAACAACAACAACAACAACAACAACAACAACAACTAGGGCTGACATGATAGCAGTCTTCCACTATTTGAGAGTATGCCCCAAAGAAGAGGGAGTCAAGCTATTCTCCAAAGCAACTGAAGGGCAGGAAAAGAAGCAACGGGGGGAAACTAATCAAGGAGAAAAGCAACCTAGAACTAAGGAGAAATTTCCTGTGAGTGAGAACAATTAACCAGTGGAACAGCTTGCCACCAGAAGTTGTAAATGCTCCAACACTGGACGTTTTTAAGAAGATGTTGGATAACCATTTGTCTGATGTGGTGTAGGGTTTCCTGCATAAGCAGCAGGTTGGACTAGAAGACCTCCAAGGTCCCTTCCAACTCTGTTATTCTATTCTAATTGTCAGAACCGAAGAAGCTTCTTGGCTGAGAAGCGAAACGTCTTCAAGGAAAAACAAAGGAAGTCTAGTTGCCTTTTGAAAAAGCCCCTTGGGGACATCTTTTGAGTTGGCCTCTGCTCCACATCAGGGCGAAGAGAGAGAGATGGTTCATGACCCCCAGCCTGTAGCTCAATTAATTATTTTCAGGCACCCCCTTCCTTACCATGTTCAGATTATTAATAACTGTTTACATTGAATTCACTCCTGGTGGTTAAATAACTCCATTTCTTTACTTGAGTAACTAACTTGAGTGGCCACTAGATCCTCAAAGAGAATCAAAGTACCTGGTACAGTACCTGGTAACCAGGGATGTCAGGGCCCTGGGCTCAAGCTGCTGCTGTTGAATGCCAGGTCAATTAACAACAAGGCCCCCCTTATCCGGGATTTAATCTTGGAGGAGGGGGCGGACCTGGCATGTATTACTGAGACCTGGCTGGGCCAGGAGGGGGGGGTCCCCCTCTCCGAGATGTGCCCAGACGGGTTCTCAGTGCAGCATCAGCCGCGACCCCAGGGAAGGGGTGGAGGAGTGGCTATTATAGCTCGCCAAAGTCTGTGCCCTCGGAGGATCCCTGCCCCGGAGATTGTTGGGTGTGAGACGCTCCTTCTGAAGTTGGACTTAGGGGTACAGGTGGGCCTTTTGCTAACGTACTTGCCTCCTAGCTGCGTTGCTAAGGCCCTGCCTGTTCTGCTCGAGGCGATAGCCGGGCTGGCGATTGAGTTCCCCAGGTTGATGGTGCTGGGGGACTTCAACCTGCCATCGCCCGGCGAAACCTCGGAGGCAGTCCAGGAGTTCATGGCTTCCATGACAACCATGGACCTGACCCAAGTAGTTCAGGGTCCGACTCATGAGGGTGGTCACACACTTGACCTTGTGTTTCTCTCGGGGCAGTGGAGAGATGATCTGAGGCTGAGGGGTTTAGTCACAATACCCTTGTCATGGTCAGATCATTTCCTCCTGAGGTTGGATTTTATGGCACCACTCCTCCACCGCAAGGAGGCGGGATCGATTAAGTGGTTCCGCCCCAGGCGCCTAATGGAATCCGAAGGATTTCAGAGGGAACTTGGGGAAATACCTGAATCCCTGGTACACAATTCATCTGAGGACCTAGTGACTGCCTGGAACCGGGCAGCGTCAGGGGCCTTAGATCGGATTGCGCCTTTGCGGCCTCTCCGTGGCAGCGGATCCAGGAGGGATCCCTGGTTCACTGAGGAACTCCGGGAGATGAAGCGTCTAAAGAGACGCCTAGAGCGACGATGGAGGGCTAGTAAAGCTGAATCTGATCGGACACTTTTAAGAACTTGCATTAAGTCTTACTTAGTGGCAATACGGGCGGCAAAATGCGCGTATTTTTCCGCCCGTATTGCGTCCGCCGACTCCCGCCCAGCCGCCCTGTTTAGGGTAACGCGCTCCCTGCTTGCAAAGGGGGGGAGCGAAGAACCCTTGCAGGGTAGAGCTGACGAATTTTCGCAGTTCCTGGCGGATAAAATCACTCAGATTCGGACAGACCTGGACTCCATTTGGACAGAGCAGGCCGAGATGACAGAGGCGAGTCTTAGTCCTGTTATTTGGGAGGAGTTTGAGCCTATCACTCCT
This sequence comes from Diadophis punctatus similis, assembly GCA_023053685.1. NCBI lineage: Eukaryota > Metazoa > Chordata > Lepidosauria > Squamata > Dipsadidae > Diadophis > Diadophis punctatus. The sequence continues at coordinate 12,838,701 of JALIGW010000021.1, forward strand.
GAGGATGTGGACAAGGCCATAGGAGCGATGAGCGCCTCCACTTGTTTATTGGACCCGTGTCCCTCCTGGCTGGTTTCGGCTAGCAGGGAGGTGACACGCGGCTGGCTCCAGGCGGTTGTGATCGCATCTTTGAGAGAGGGGTCCATCCCGCAGCCCTTAAAAGCTGCGGTGGTGAGGCCCCTCCTCAAGAAGCCTTCCCTGGACCCAGCGGATTTAAAGAACTTCCGTCCAGTCTCCAACTTACCCTTCGTGGGTAAAGTTGTCGAGAAAGTGGTGTCGCTCCAACTCCTGCGGTTATTGGAGGAAACGGATTATCTGGATCCCTTTCAATCGGGTTTCAGGCACGGCTACAGTACGGAGACTGCTTTGGTCGCTCTGATGGATGATCTCTGGCGAGCCCGAGATGGAGGTCATTCCTCCATCTTGGTGTTACTTGACCTCTCAGCGGCTTTCGATACTATCGACCATGGTATCCTTCTGCGTCGTCTCGGGGAGATGGGAGTGGGGGGCACCGTTCTTCGGTGGTTCTCCTCCTTTCTCTCCGACAGGACGCAGTCGGTGTTGACAGGAGGGCAGAGGTCAGCCCCTAGGCCCCTGCTTTGCGGGGTGCCACAGGGCTCGGTCCTCTCTCCCATCCTGTTCAACATTTACATGAAACCGTTGGGTGAGATCATCCGACGACATGGGGTGAGGTATCAGCAGTATGCTGATGATACCCAGTTGTACATCTCCACTCCGTGTCAGTTCAGTGAAGCAGTTAATGTAATGTGCCGCTGCCTGGACGATGTAAGGGTCTGGATGGGAGTGAATAGACTCAGGCTCAACCCAGACAAGACTGAGTGGCTTTGGATATTGCCTCCCAAGGATTATGTCGACTGTCCCTCCTTGGTTCTTGGGGGAGAAAAATTGACTCCCTCAGAACGGGTCCGCAATTTGGGTGTCCTCCTAGATCCACAGCTTAAATTGGAGCAACATCTTTCAGCTGTGGCTAGGGGGACCTTTGCACAGGTGCGTCTTGTGCACCAATTGCGACCCTACTTGGAGAGGGAGGCTTTGCTCACAGTCACTCATGCCCTTGTCACCTCACGGCTTGACTACTGTAATGGGCTCTACATGGGGCTACCCTCGAAGAGCATCCGGAGACTACAATTGGTACAGAATGCAGCTGCGCGAGCTGTGGTGGGTGTACCGAGATACACCCACGTAACACCCATCCTCCGCCAGCTGCATTGGCTACCCATTGGTCTCCGGTCGCAATTCAAGGTGTTGGTTTTGACCTTTAAAGCCCTACATGGCTCAGGGCCAGGTTACCTTTGGGACCGCATCCTGCCACATTCCTCCCTACGACCAGTGAGGTCCCACAGAGAGGGCCTCCTCCGGGTCCCGTCAGCCAAACAATGCTGGCTGGCGGGCCCACGGGGGAGGGCCTTCTCTGTGGGAGCCCCATCTCTCTGGAACCAACTCCCGCCAGAGATCCGGACTATCCCCACCCTACTGGCCTTCCGCAAGGCAGTAAAAACGTGGCTCTTCCGGCAGGCGGGGTGAAGAGATGATTCCCCCAAGGATGAATGGCTTTTTATATCGTAATATGATGTTTTTAAATGCCTTTTTTAATCTGTAGTTCTAATCTCTGCTGTAAGCCGCCCTGAGTCCCAAGGGATTGGGCGGCCTATAAGAACTCTTAATAAATAAATAAATAAATAAAAGAGTGTGGAACACTCAATTTAAAACATTAAAGCTAACGTGCTGTATATAGCCATAAAAAATTCAAAGGTCTTTGAGTTGAATTTCCAGGTCAGCTAGTCCTCGACTTACCACCATTCATTTAGTGACCATTAGAAGTTACAACGGCACTGACCGATTTTCACACTTACGACCGTTGTGCTATTCCCATGGTCATATGATCTAAATTCAGAATGCTTGGAAACTGGCATGTACTTATGACGGTTGCAGTGTCCTGGGGTCACCTTCTGACCAGCCAAGTCACTGGGGGAGCCAGATTTGCTTAACAACAGTGTGACTAACTTAACGGCAGCGATTCGCTTAACAAAAGTCGTAAAATGGGGCGAGACTCACTTAACAAATTTCTCACTTAACATAAATTTTGGGCTCAGTTTTGGTCATACATCGATGACTAGCTGTATTGCATACTTCAGCTAATTATCTGATCATCATCATCATCATCTTTTAATGACCCCATAATCCCTTGCGGGGTGGAGTTGGGGCAACTGAATGGAGGTACCAGAGCGTTTAATGGCCGGATGCCCTTCCTGTCGCCAATGGGGAGTTTCGTTCAGCAGATATATTCTCATTGTGCCTAGAGAGAGAAATATCTGCCTCTACCTAGGATCGAACTCACAGCCTCTGGATTGTGAGGCGAGAGCTCCACCTCTGGGCCACCGCACCACTCTCAGCTAATTATCTGATGGGCTCACTTAAATGCTATCAGGATATTGTTTATAGACTTCCTGACCGTAAAAGGAAGGACCTTAAGTCCACAATACCGCTGACTTAAAAATAAAGAAAAAAAGGTAAAGATCTGAGAAAAATAAATAAGTTATCGTACCAAGGACACCACACTGAAACCACTGGCATTCTGAGCAAACAGGAGCAGAGGCTGTAATCCCAAAATTGATAGGTCTCGCTTAATGAATTTGTATCGCCTCCTGGAGTTAATCTGTCTTTGTCCTTTCAACAGGCAATACCCAAATCGTATTGCAATCTCGAATTTGAGCAGAATTTAAAGTAGGTCACAATGCCATATATTCCAGAATAATACATGTAAAAACCCCTCAGGACTCAAAGACTATTTTTCCGGCTCTCGGCTCATGCAAATCAAGAAACTCGACCTTCAATTTCATACTTTTTTAAAAAAAGCAAAACACGAACATAAATATGGATTTATGGAACTCTGTTGTTTTTCAAAGCAAGCAGAGTTAAGCACTCAGGCCCAGTGGGCAAATATGGTTCCTCGGTGTAAGCATGGAGAACTTTTACAAAGTGTAGGTCTTAATACAGGTAATCCTTCCTTCCTTCCTTCCCTTCCCTTCCCTTCCTTCTTCCCTCCCTCCCTCTTTCCTTCCACACTCCCTCTCTCCGTCTGCCTGCCTGCTCTCCCTTCCACCCTGCCAAGAGCCGAGATGGCGCAGCGGTTAGAGGCAGGTACTGCAGGCCACTTTAGCTGACTGTGATCCGCAGGTCAGCGGTTCAAATCTCACCGGCTCAAGGTTGACTCAGCCTTCCGAGGTAGGTAAAATGAGGACCCAGATTGTTGGGGGCAATATAAATATACATTGCTTACTGGTGTAAACCGCTTAGAGAGTGCTTGCACTATGAGGCGGTATATAAGTCTCACTAATAAATAAACAAATAAATAAATTCCTACTCCCCTCCCTCCCTCCTTCCTTCTTTTTCCTTCCTCGCTCCCTCCCTCTCCTCCTCCTCCCTCCCTTCCACTCTCTCTTCTTTCCTTCCTTTCTCCCTCCCTCCCTCCCTCCCCTCCTCCCTCCCTTCCTTCCACTCTCTCTTCTTTCCTGCCTTTCTCCCTCCCTCCCCTCCTCCTCCCTCCCTTCCTTCCACTCTCTTTCCTTCCTTCCTTCTTCCTTCCTTCCTTCCTTCCTCTCTCCCTCCCTCCCCTCCTCCTCCCTCCCTTCCTTCCACTCTCTCCTTTCCTTCCTTCCTTCTTCCTTCCTTCCTTCCTCTCTCCCTGCCTGCTTTCCTTCCTCCTTCTTTCCTCCCTCCCTCCCTCCCTCCCTCCCTTTTTTCTTAGCAAAGAGCAAAAAATGACTTTTATTTTTGAATTGCTGGTTTCTTTCTTTGCAATCCTCAACACCTCCAGAACCCTGTTGCAGCAACTGCCAGTTTCAGCTACACAAACAGTGCTAGCTAAAGAAATACCTCTGGGGATGAACCAACGAGTCACGCATTGTCTAGCTCAGTGTTTCTCAACCTTGGCAGTTTGAAGATGTGTGGACTTCAACTCCCAGAATTCCACAGCCAGCAACGCTGGCTGTGGAATTCTGGGAGTTGAAGTCCACACATCTTCAAACTGCCAAGGTTGAGAAACACTGGTCTAGTCGCTGTTTAGAAATGGGGGGGAAACTGGCGCTGATGGATATGTTGTATTCTTTTCAAAATGCTACAAATATTTTCAATAAGCAACTTATTCATTTTAACCTATAAATAAATATCCTTGTCTGGGGTTTTTTTCCCTACTGACTAGCCAGTCGGAATTTTTTTTTTTAAAAAAATAGTCTGGTGGGGGATTTTAAGGTTACCAAGACAGGGTCCACTAATCTAAGAATATGCTCTAAAGAGCAGCCCGAGAGAATGATATTTAGAACTCCAAAAGAACAAAGTCAGCACGACTTAACACGAAGGGAAAAAACTCAAGAGGAACTGTATCACCGGTTTATGAGCAGCCTGGGAAGTCCAAGGGGTTGTGACCCCATAATGGTTGTAAAGTGTTTTTTTTCACCCCGCGTCCTTCTAACTTTGAATGGTCACTAAATGAACTGTTCTAAGTCGAGGGCTACCTGTATTCTAGTCGTAACAGAATAACAGAGCTGGAAGGGACCTTGGAGGTCTTCTAGTCCAACCCCCAGCTCAAGCAGGAGACCACCAAGACCCCATAGTTCTCATCCTCCTCCTCCTTGTAAACCCAATTCCCTTCTAGCATTGATGATGTTATCTAGTTGGGTAATGAAATGTCTACAAGAAAACAAGCAAGCTCAGAGAGCATCCAGGACCCCATAGTCTGCTCCTCCTCCTCCTCCTCCTCTTCGCAAACACCACTCCCCTCTAGCGCTGATGATGATACCTAGTTGGGTCATGAAATGTCTGCAAGAAAACAAGCAAGCTCAGAGAGCACCAAGGACCCCACAGTTCCTCCTCCTCCTCCTCTCCACAAACCCCACTCCCTTCTAGCACTGATGATGTTACCTAGTTGGGACATGAAATGTCTGCAAGAAAACAAGCAAGCTCAGAGAGCACCAAGGATCCCATAGTCGTCTCCTCCTCCCTGTAAACCCCACTCCCCTCTAGCATTGATGATGATACCTAGTTGGGTAATGAAACGTCTGCAAGAAAACAAGCAAGCTCAGAGAGCACCCAGGACCCCATAGTCTCCTCCTCCTCCCTGTAAACCTCATTCCCCTCTAGCACTGATGATACCTAGTTGGGTCATGAAAAACAAGCAAGCTCAGACAGCACCAGGGACCCCATTCCAGACAGGTGGCTGTCCAGTCTCTTCTTTAAAAATTCCAGAGTTGGAGCGCTCACAACTTTTGAAGGCTGATTAACTGTTCAAACTGTCAGGAAATTCTATAACCTTATAGGCCCGCAACCTCCTGCGAGATAAGAGTGCCAAAATAAGGTCCCATCTGGGAGTGTAGAGGTAGTCCTCGACTTGCAACAGTTCATTTACTGACTGTTCAAAGTTACAACGCCACTGAAAACAGTGACTTAAGACCGTTTTTCGCTCTGACCACCTTTGCAGCATTCCCGTCACCACGGGATCAAAATTCAAAGGCTTGGCAACTGGCAGGTGCTAATGACGGTTGCAGCGTCCCAGGGGAATCACGTGATGCCCTCTTGCGACCTTCCAGCCAGCGAAGTCAGAATGGGGAAGCCAGATTCATTCAACAAGCGGGTGACGAATACATCGCACTGCGGTGATTCCCTTAACAATTGTGGCAGGAAAGGTGGTAGCGGGGGGCCAAGCTCACTTAACAAAGGTCTCACTTAACAACAGAAATTCTGGGCTCAGCTGGGGTCGTATGTTGAGGACTTACCTACAGAGCTATGAACCAAACGGAATCCCAAAGGTGCTTTTTCAGGAGGCAACTGGACTTTTTTTCGTTGAAGACATTTCACTTCTCATCCCAAGAAGCTTCTTCAGCTCTGACTGGATGGTGGGGAAGGGAAGGATTTATACTCCTTGCAGACAGCTGGTCATTTGCATCCTTTTAGAGAGTCATTGACAAGAAAGTCCAGTTGCCTCCTGAAAAAGCACCTTTGGGACAAGTATGACCCTGAGTCCCTTGGGAGTAGGGTGGCATAGAAGAATTCCTAAATAAAATAAATAAATAAATAATGACCTGGATGACTGAGAATCTCTACAGACTTTTAGCTATGCAATTTGGGATGAACATCCTTGGAATGAGGTGGGAGTAGGAATGGATTTCCAGAGAAAAATGGCAGACTACAGGAACCATTAACACTATTCAGGTGACCCTGAGGACACAGATAAACGTCTAGGTGGCCTTAAGGACCCTCTAAAACCGCAATGGCGAACCTATGGCACGCGTGCCAGAGGTGGCACGCAGCGCCCTCTCTGATGGCACGCGAGCTGTCACCCCAGTTCAATTCGGCTGCGCATACCAGTTCGCTGGCCAGCTGGTTTTTGGGTCTCTGCCACGCATGTGCGGGGGGCAGGGGGCGTGCAGAGGGGCTGCATGTGCATGCGTGGGAGGCGGGGCATGTGCGGAGGGCACGCATGCACGCACAGGGTGGGGTGCGTGGGGGCCATGCATGAATGCACGGGGGTGGGGCACATGCACAGGGGCTGTGCACGCATTGCATTTTGGGGGTTCGGGCACGTGCATGCGCATTTGTGCACATGCGCACGCACTTTGGGCACTTGGTCCAGAAAAGGTTAGCCATCACTGCCCTAAAAGGATGCAAATGACCAGCTGCCTGCAAGGAATATAAATCCTTCCATTCCCCACCATCCAGTCAGAGCTGAAGAAGCTTCTTGGATGAGAAGTGAAACGTCTTCAAAAGACAAAACAAGAAAGTCAAGTTGCCATTTTTGGTTCATTATGTTGTGCCAAAGGTGATGGTTCTCCATTACCTTTGGGTCAACCATGACCTGGATGACTGAGAATCTCTATAGAGATTTTTAACCGTATGGAATGCAAGCACCTGTCGATGTGCATCCATTTCAGGTAGTGAACCTACCCAAATGAAGACGATAATCAAACTAAGTAAAACACAACTTTTGGCTTGGATGCAAACCGCACCCGGTTGAGTCAGGGTGTCTTCACCTGGAATGGGGGCGAAAAAAACATTTTTACACACACCTGTAAGGGTGATATCATCATCTTCTATAATTTCTTCCTCCGCCACGTCCAGTGAATTCTCCGTTATCATGTCGCTTGGTTCCGTCACGCAAGATAAGCCCGAGTAATTGTCCAGGATAGTGGCGCTCGGCACATGTTCCACGATGACGGCGGGAAAGATGGAAGGATCGCCCAGCTGTTCGGGAAACAGAGGCCGCAAAACAAAACTTTAGGGAAGCGAAGGAGCGAGACGCTACTAAAACACGGGACACGGGCGCAAAGCGGCTCGGGGTTCAAGCATCAGCTGGAGAAATAGAAGGGTTTCGTAAATACGTCTTGCTTATTTGGCTCCAGGTAATCGAACGCCCATGTCGTGCGTTTTGTGGCTGTGTAGGGAGATCTGCGCTTCATCTGTTACGTCGGTTGCTGAATCACTCACTGACCTATGAATGGGGAGGCATATCAAGAGCTACGGGGGTATATTAATGTAGAATTAAAAAATGGAGGAGGAGGAGGAGGAGGAGGAGGAGGAGGAGGAGGAGGAGGAGGAGGAGGAGGAGGAGGAGGAGGAGGAGGAGGAGGAGGAGGAGGAGGAGGAGGAGGAGGGGACTGTGGGGTCCTGGATGCTCTCTGAGCTTGCTTGTTTTCTTGTAGACGTTTCATGACCCAACTAGGTAACATAAACAGTGCTAGAAGGGAGTGGTGTTTGTGAAGAGGAGGAGGAGGAGGAGGAGGAGGAGGAGGAGGAGGAGGAGGAGGAGGAGGAGGAGGAGGAGGAGGACGACGACGACGACGACGACGACGACGACGACGACGACGACGACTGTGGGGTCCTGGATGCTCTCTGAGCTTAGTGATTTCCTTCAAGACATTTCATTACCCAACTAGGTAACACCATCAGTGCTAGAAGGGAGGTGGGGTTTGCGGAGAGAAAGGGGAGGAGGAAGGGGGGGAGGAGGAGGAGGAGGAGGAAGATTGCACAAATAACACCTGTATTCTAGTGATAACAGAATAACAGAACTGGAAGGGACCTTGGAGGTCTTCTAGTCCAGCCCCCTGCTAGAGCAGGACACCCTATATACCAGTGATGGCAAACCTTTTCGGCACCAAGTGCCCAAACCTGAATGTGTGTGCATACGCATGTATGCGTGCGCGCCAGAATGCCGGAAACCCGAAGACCAGCTGGCCAGTGCATGTATGCCTGTTTGGGGGCATTTTTTGGCCTGTTTTCAGGCAGTTTTTGGGCACCGGAAACGGGCCGGAAAACAGCTTGGTTTTTTGGGCATTTTGGGGGCCATTTCCCGGGCCGTTTTCAGGCCGTTTTTCCGATGCTCTGGCGCCCGCAAGGACCAGCTGGCTGGCGCATATGTGCGCACTGGAAACCAGAAGAGCAGCTGGCGATGGCACGCGTGCCCACAGAGAGAGGGTTCTGCGTGCCACCTGTGGCACGCGTGCCATAGGTTCCCCATCACGGCTATATACCATTCCAGACAAGTGACTGTCCAGTCTCTTCTTTAAAACTTCCAGTGTTGGAGCAGCCGCAACTTCTGAAGGCTGATCAATTGTTCAAACTGTCATTCTCCTGGCAATTGGCCCAAAGTCACCCAGCTGGCTTCAATGGCTAAAGCGGGACTAGAACTCACTGCTTTCTAGCCTGGTGCCTTAACCACTAAAGCTCTCGTCAAACCATCCTACTCGATGCAGCTTTCCTAGATCTACCAAGGTCAGAAAGGTAGCCCCTGTGTGCTGGGATAATATATAGGTATATAGGCCCCCAGTTTGTTATCATCATCACACGCCATTTCCATTTCCATAGTCTGTAGACTGTGCAAAAGAGGCACTCAACCAGCCCAACAAAGAACAAAAATACTCCATCAGTAATCAGCACCCAGATCAGCATAGATCAACTCCAAGATGAACATCAGACCAACAGTCAAGTAAGCAAATGCCCCAATCAAGGAACTGCAAAAGAGCCATCAGTAAACAGCCGAACCAAAGGATCTCATAAGATCGCTCCCACCCACACAGACAGGCAAGATGCAGAATATAAAGCTCACAGCAAACTGCACTCCTTACAACCGGTATAACTGACGATGTTACCTAGTTGGGTCATGAAACGTCTGCAAGAAAACAAGCAAGCTCAGAGAGCACCCAGGACCCCACAGTCCTCCTCCTCCTCCTCCTCCTCCTCCTCCTCCTCCTCCTCCTCCTCCTCCTCCTCCTCCTCCTCCTCCTCCTCACAAACACCACTCCCTTATAACACTGATCATGTTACTTAGTTGGGTAATGAAACGTCTGCAAGAAAACAAGCAAGCTCAGAGAGCACCAAGGACCCCACAGTTCCTCCTCCTCCTCCTCACAAACACCACTCCCTTCTAGCACTGATCATGTTACTTAGTTGGGTAATGAAACGTCTGCAAGAAAACAAGCAAGCTCAGAGAGCACCAAGAACCCCACAGTTCCTTCTCCTCCTTCTCCTTCTCCTCCTCCTCCTCCTCCTCCTCCTCCTCCTCCTCCTCCTCCTCCTCCTCCTCCTCCTCCTCCTCCTCCTCCTCCTCCTCTCCACAAACCCAATTCCCTTCTAGCACTGATGATGTTAACCTAGTTGGGACATGAAACGTCTGCAAGAAAACAAGCAAGCTCAGAGAGCACCCAGGACCCCACAGTTGTCGTTGTCCTCCTCCTCCTTCCCCTTCCTCCTCCTTCCTGCAATTCTCCCTCCCTTCTAGCACTGATAATGTTCCCTAGTTGGGTAATGAAAGGTCTGCAAGGAAACCACCCAGCTCAGAGAGCACCCAGGAACCCTCGTTCCCAATTTTAACAACGTATTCTAAATTCACTTCGGAGTGGCAGTAACTCGCAGCAAGGACGAGTCGTCCCCGAGAAAAAGCTAGATGGGTTTGAAACTTAAGTCTTGAACAATTTCCATCAAGCAGACTTCCTCCGACCGGAAGCGAAAGAAGGCGGCAGCAGCAGCAGCAACCACGACCGCACGAGAGAGAAAAGTTGCAGCAAGCAGACGTGAAGCAACGAATTCCTCTAAAGAGGCACCTACAGGTCAACATAGCGACCGGTTGGAGGTTGACCAAGGGTTCGAAAGTCCCCTACGCTTCCACCGGTCTCCAGATGCAGCCAAGATCTACGTGAGGGAGGTTGGCTTGGTCGGTACGTGCAAAATCGCCGAGCAAACGTCACAAGTTACGTCCATTGAACTTGTGTCTTCCGGTACAGGTAGTCCGCGACTTACAACAGTTCGTTTAGGGACCATTCAAAGTTACAACGGCTCTGGGAAAAGGGGCTTACGACCAGTTTTCCACACTTATGACCGTTGCAGCGTCCCCGTGGTCACGTGATCAAAATTCAGACACTTGGCAACTGGCATGTACTTATGACGGTTGCAGTGTCCCAGAGTCACGTGATCCCCTTTTGTGACCTTTCTGACAAAGCAAGTCAAAGGGGGGAGCCAGATTCACTTAACAGCCGGGTCACACGGTAGTTGAACGAATCCGGCTTCCTCGTTGACTTGGCTTGTCAATAGGTCGCAAAAGGGGATCGTGTGACACACACACACACCCGGGCTGCTGCAACGGTCATAAATACGAACCAATTGCCAAGCATCTGAATTTTGATCACGTGAACCGTTGTAACTTCGAACGGTCGCTAAATGAACTGTTGTAAGTCGAGGGCAACCAGTAGTAGGTTCATACACTCTGGACACTGGACTGTATTCGGGATATTGCTCAATATGTATCTTAGAGGGTGAACTTTCCATTTAACTGTTTGGGAAAAGCTCTGATCTCCTTATGGGACATTATTTTATTTCCAAATCACTAGTTTGCAAAATATCCATGGGGGGGAGGGAAAGGACGAGGGGGAGGGGGAGGGAGAGGGAGGGAGGGAGAGAGGGAGGAAGAGAGGGAGGGAGAGAGAGAGGGAGAGAGAGAAAGAGAGAGGGGGGAGAAAGGGAGGGAGGGGGGAGAGGGAGAGGGAGAGGGAGAGGGAGAGAAAGAAGGAAGGAAGGAAGGAAGGAAGGAAGGAAGGAAGGAAGGAAGGAAGGAAGGAAGGAGGAAGGAAGGAAAGAAAGAAAGAAAGAAAGAAAGAAAGAAAGAAAGAAAGAAAGAAAGAAAGAAAGAAAGAAAGAAAGAAAGAAAGAAAGAAAGAAAGAAAGAAAGAAAGAGCAAATGCTGGATCCCAAACACGTGGCTTAAAAAGGATGCATTAGTTTAAATGTCTTGAGAATTCTTCAGGAAAAAAATCATGGGTGAAATGCTACCGGTTCGGCCCAGTTCGGGTGTACCAGTAGTGGCAGCCGCGCTAGGCTCCACCCACCCGCCCAGGCGTCGCCATTTTCTTTTTTTTAACCCTCTGCACATGCTTCCGAACCGGTAGGGAAGGTAAGTAGATTTCACAGCTGGAAAAAATTATTATTTAACCCTAATTTTTAAAAGTAGAAGCAGGCTGAGTTAACAGAAGTGGAGGAATTGCATACTTTTTAATGATGTCTTCTTCTATTAATACTCAAGATCTAGTATAAACATGGTGACTCACTATCTAGATTTATGGATTTAAAATAAGATCCAGATGAATTTCTGAAGAAAATGCAACCGTTACGGATATTCTCAGGAATCTGATGGTTATTTACTGGATGTGACAAGATCTAATAATCTATTTGGTACCCAAGGAAGAAGAAGGCAAGCAAAAGACACATTTCTGTCCCCTAAGTGGAAAAAAATATTGCAGCAAATCTGTATCACAAATAGGGTAAAAAGTGAGCTAAAAGAAACAAAATAAAACTTGATTGACCTAAATACTAACTAACTCCTTCACTTAGCAAAAGGAAATTAAAGGACAAACATCAAAGGTGGCCTACTCAATTTAGTAATGACATAAAATAATTTTGGAATATCGATGCACGATAAACGATTTTTTTTTTTTAATAAATGACAAACACAATTTTTAAGCTGCCGCATAAAAATAATTTTCAGGTCAGGGTGAAATAACTTTCTTGCTCTCATCCCACACATTCTTCGGTGCTGCCCCGTTCTGGACATCATTTTTTTAAAAAATTGTTATTAAGACTCTTCCTCATTTCCCTGTCAAGACAAATCCTTCAATTTGTGACTTAAGCAGGAAGCCAACAGTTTCACAAATTCCTATTCCCGCTTCCAGTTCTTCCAAGAAGAAACAGAAAGCTGTCTTATTACTGATGCATTTCATCAAGCGGCTTTTGTTTGTTTCTTTGTTTTTTTATGGATTGATTTTTCTATTAAATAGATTTCTTAGTGCTTAATAAACATCGCGTTGTCTGGGTATTTAATTTGCTTAACAATACAAATTTGCATTCTTAATCTCCACCCCTCTATTTCCCAACCATTGGTAAAATAAATTCCATGTTTAATAATATTCTACATCCTCTTTCTGTTTAATTTTCAATGTCAATCTATCCATTTCTGCACAATTTAGTATCTCCCTGACTATCTCTTCATCTCGTGGTATAATCTTCATTTTTTCCAGTATTGTGCGAATATAATCCTCGCTGCTGTTAAGACATGTAATATTAAGTACATACTTTTCTTATCAGGTTTTTCTGATATTATACCTAATAAAAACAATTCAGGTTTAAAATCTACATGTTTCCCTATTGTCTTTTCTAGCCACCTGTATTATCTTTGCCCAATTTTTTTTTTTTTTGCTTTGGCGCAAGTCCACCACATGTGATAAAATGTGCCCGTTTTTGGATTATATTTCCAACAATCGGCTGTTTTTTTAATTGGCCGTACAGGTACAGATAGTCCGTGACTTACAACATTCGCTTAGTGACCATTTGAAGTTAACAATGGCACAGACTTGTGACCGTTTCTCATGCTTATGACCATTGCAGCATTCCCGTGGTCATGTGATCAAAATTCAGACGCTGGGTGAATGACTCATATATATGACGGTCGCAGCGCCCGGGGGGGGTGTCATGTGATTTCCCTTTTTGTGACCTTCTGACGTCCACAGAAGTCCATGGGGAAGCCAGATTCACTTAACGACCAGGTGACTAATTTAACTACCGCAGTGATTCCCTTAACAAACGGGGCAAGAACAGTCACAAAATGGGGCGTAGGTCTTCCACTTACGACCAGAATCAAGCCCGAAATGTTTGCTGTTAAGTGTGTTTTGCCCTGTTTTATGACCTTTCTTGGCCGTGCTGGAGACATGAAGCGCTGCAGCGGTTAAGTTAGTCACGCGGTCGTTAAGTGAATCTGGCTTCCCCACTGACTTTTGCTTGTCAGGAGGTCGCAAAAGGGAAATCACGTGAAGACCCATCCCCCCCCCCCCCGATGCTGCGACCATCATAAATACAAAACCAGTTCACAAGTGTCTGAATTTTGATCATGGGAAGGCCACAGTGGTCGCAAGCATGAAAAACAGTTGTCAGTTGCTTTCTTTTCCAGTCACGTAGTTGCTAAATGAACCGTTGTAAATCGAGGACCACCTATACCACAGGTAGTAAGTCCAATCCAATGCAGGTTTGCAAAGGCAAGTCCTACTATTTTCAGAAGTGTTTATTCTTGCAAAATGAAATGCAAAATACAAAGCTGGCTCAAGAAGCCACTAGGCCACCGGTCGTAAGTCAAGGATCATGTATAATATTTTCCTGGTTGATTTTTAATGATCTTTGTCATATGTTCCCCCAAATCTCTTGTAGGGCAGCTCTCCCTTAATTCTTATATAGGTAGGAAGCTATACTGGTCTTTGAGGGTATCTCTGGTGCAAATTAAAATCTGCCAAAGAATTCTGCTTACGTTTATAATATTGAGTGTATTATTTTACTTAACTTCCTCTTTGCTGTTTTTTGCAAAGCTCTAAAGGGAAGTCACAGAGCACATAGAGGAGGTTTTTAAGAGTCTGATTCTGCAATTGTAGTTTTCAAGCTCCTTCCCAATGAGGCTCCTCTTTTTTAAAGGGATATTTTCCCTTGGGTAGACAGCATCTCCATCATTACCCAACAGCCACTTGCAATGGTTACAGCTTTATTTTTTTACAGAAGAAGCCGAGAAATAGTTTTGCTACCAACGGGGTTACTCAGAAGGAAGCTGCACTGGGAACTGCTGACAGATAATCCGTGGTGTTTAAAAATGACAATTTCCCAGACTGATCTTCATTGCAGATCAACAGGTTAAATTTTCTATTTTTGCTAACATGTAAAAACTCCATGACAGACAGACAGACAGACAGATAGACAGACCAGAGATGGGTTCCTCCTGGTTCGGACCGGTCCTATAGAACCGGTAGTAAACCAGTGGTGACATCACGGAGCCGGTTCTGTCGGTGCCGGTCCATGGCCGCCGCCATCTTGTTTTTTGCTGGTTTTTTGCTTCTGCGCATGCACAGAAGCCGAGTTTTTGGCACTGCACATACGCGCACGCGAGCAAAGCGCACGCACAATGCGCGTGCACCCATGCAGCACGGGAGGAAGCGAACCGGCGGCAAAGTAAGTTAGAACCCACCCCTGATACACACATACATATATTCATTCATTCATTCTCTTCCCCTCCCTTTCTTTTCCTCCCTCCCTCCTTCCCTCGCTCCCTCTCTCTCCCTCTCCCTCCCTTTCTCTAAATGAACTGTCATAAGTTGAGGACTACCTATATAGAGTAACTCAACTGAATAGGGAATCTTGAAAGCCGTAAGAAATGGAACTAATTAAATTTAAAATCATTGGAAGTGGAAGTAGAATGGCCCTGAAATTACATAAAGATAAGAGATAAGAAGGAATTGATGCCAGAAAACGACCCTATCCAAAGTTCCTACCAACCCACATTCTCTTACAGACAATCGATACAGCAGGGCTTCTAAAATTCAGGTAGTCCTCGACTTACGACCACAACTTCGCCCCCAAATTTCTGTGGCTCAGTGAGACAGACATCGAGTTTTGCCCCATTTTACGACTTTTCTTGCCACCGTTGTTAAGTGAATCACTTAAGCTAGCTAAATGAATGTGGCTTCCCCAAAGGTCGCAAGAGGGGATCACGTGACCCCCCGGGGCTACTGCAGCCGTCATAAGTACGAGTCAGTTGCCAAGCGTCTGAATTTTGACCACGCGACCGTGGGGATTGTGCAACGGTCGTAAGTGTGAAAAGCGGTCACAAAGTCACTTTTTTCGGTGCCGTTGTAACTTCGAACAGTCACTAAGCAGACTGTTATAAGTCAAGGACTACCTATATATTGAAGGCATCTATATGTCATTACAGGGCCATTCAAATCTCATGTGTCACTCCAGAAAAATGTTCTGTAGTAATTTCAGCAAACGCTCCAATCAAATAACTCAATTATTTGAAATGAATATGGATTTGAGACAAGTCCATTTGAATGCTCTCCCAAATTTTCAGAAAAGAAATCTTGGTTTAATTAATGCAATATTCATCCTTAAAAGCAAGCAGGCCACACAAAGCACACAAAGCAAAATATTTATAGAGTTCTGTAAACAATACATAAGTCAAGCTCATAAAATGACTAAATTAGTAACAGCGCTGCCAAGATTCAACTAAAGCCAAAATAATAGAAATTCCAATTAAGGAAAATCCATAGAATTAAACCAAGCCCAGCTAAAACTGGGCATCTTTCTCAGGACCAGGTCAAATATAAAATACCGTATTTTTTGGAGTATAAGACGCACCTTTCCCCCCCCTAAAAGAGGCTGAAAATTTGGGTGAGTCTTATACTCCGAATGTAGCTTTTTCAAAGCTTTTTTCCCCAGCCCTAACGAGGTGCTAACGATCTTCCCAGCTTCCTATTCCCTCCAAAGAAGTTTTTTCCCAGCCCTAAGTCTTTGCAGGCTTGTTTTCATTGCTACTCGCTCCGAAAAAGGTTTTTTCAGCCCTAACCAGGGGATAAAATAATGTGCTGAAGCTGACCAGACTAAGGACGCTAGCCAGATGAATACCTGGTAGGTAGATTTTTTCCCTATTTTCCTCCCCCAAAACTAAGGTGCGTCTTATACTCCGAAAAATAAAGTGTGTGTGTGTGTGTGTGTGTGTGTGTGTGTGTGTGTGTGTGTGTGTGTGTAACATTTTTTGCTGATAAATGAAAATAAAGGGAGACTATTATAGATCTATTTGGAGCTATTTTGCTCTCGTCAGATAGTCATAACCTTAGTGGGATTTGAACCTGGGCAGTCTGCTTGTAAGGCAGCAAAAAAATCCTACACATATATATATGTAAGGGGTATGGCTATCTGACGAGAGCAAAATAAGCTCGAAATAGATCTATAATAGTCTCCCTTTATTTTCATTTATCAGCAAAAAATGTTACACACACACACACACACACACACACACACACACACACACACACACACACATATATATATATATATATTTATATATCCATGTTACTAACATGGTCGTTAAGTGAATCTGGTGTCTCCCATTGACTCAACAGAAGGTCGCAAAAGCGGATCACATGACCCTGGGACACTGCAACCATCATAAGTACATGCCAGTTGCCAAGCTTTCCAAATTTTGATCTCTTGCTCATATTGCTTTCCAAATTTTGATCTCTTGCTCATATATATATATGAGCAAGAAATCAAAATTTGGAAAGCTTGGCAACTGGCATGTACTTATGATGGTTGCAGTGTCCCAGGGTCATGTGATCCGCTTTTGCGACCTTCTGTTGAGTCAATGGGAGACACCAGATTCACTTAACGACCATGTTAGTAACTTCACTACTGCAGAGATTCACTTAACAACTGTGGCTAGAAAGGTCGTAACATGGGCAAAACGTATTTAACAACCGCCTCACTTAACAACAATTGGTTCAATTGGTTCAATTATGGTCGTAAGTTGAGGATTACTTGTAGATAGGGGGGTGGGAACGGCAGCATTATATAGAGCCCTCCAGTTTTTCACTCGATGTACTGTAAAAGCCTTCAGCCAGCCTTCTCTGAGGTAACTGTGATGGCACAGAGGCAACACAGGCAGCTGGCAGTTCAAACCGGCCCTTTATTGCTCCAAATTCCCCCCAAATACTGCCATGTTTCTGGCAAGTCCCAGAGCCAAGGGATGGCACGCACACGCACATACACCTCACGCAGCCTCTGGCTGCAAATCATCCAGTCCACTAACTGTGAGCACCACGGCTGCAAGCAAGAAAATCCAGCAGGCAAGACGAAGAGTCCGGAAAGCCAAGAAGCAAGGCAAGAATCCAAAAATCAAGGAGGAATCCAGGAAAGTTCAAACGTCAGCACAACACTCCAGGAATTCAGCGTTCGTTACCGACAAATGCCCCTCCCGACAGTGTCTCCTTAAGTCTCAGTCCCCAGGTGTGCCTTGTGAAGAGGGGTGGGGCGCTCTCCTCCCGAATAGTCGGGTCAGTCTGCGCTGTTCCTGCCTTCTCTCCACTCTCTGTGCTTGAGGATCAGGAGGGGCAGTCCTTGCTCATCGCCAGAGCTATGTCTCTCATGTTCACTGCTTAGCCACTCCTGGTCATCCTGCCCCCCTTCCGTCCTGCCTACAAGCCGTCCCAATCCTGAAGGGCCCTGGCCTGACTCGGCCTGCTCCTCCCCATTTTCCAACGAAGCCATCCCTTCGATCTCGGTCGGCTTCGGTTCCAGCTCGTCTTCCCCCGCCCCCCCCCCCGCGGATTCAGGCTCCGACAGGGGCATGAGAGTAACACACATGCAAATGCCGAAGCAATAAAACCCTAATTTATCGCCACATCTCAGATCAGGCTTTCCGTTTATAGATCGTTTTCGAGCCATTTGCGAAACGTTATTTCAGAAAATGTGCCTTAAAATCTAGCTCTGCTAAGGAATTTAGCTTCGCAAGGACAGAACGGAATACAGACAATTTGTTAAGTGAGCTTCGTCCCATTTTACGACCTCTCTTGCCAAAGTTGTGAAGTGAATCACCGCCGTTGTTAAGTTAGCAACACGGTTGTTAAGTGAATCTGACTTCCCCGCTGACTTGGCTTGTCAGAAGGTCGTAACAGCAGATCATGCGACCATCATAAATGTGAACCAGTTGCCAAGCCTCTGAAAATTTTGATCATGTGACCATGTGAAGGCCACAATGGTCGTAAGTGTGAAAAATGGACATAAGTCACTTTTTTCTGCGCTGTTAACTTTGAACGGTCACTAAATGAACCGTTGTAAGTCGAGGACTACCTGTAACAGAATGACAGAGTTGAAAGGGACCTTGGAGGTCTTCTAGTCCAACCCCCTGCTTCGGCAGGAAACCCTATACCATTTCAGACAAATGGTTGTCCAACATCTTCTTAAAAACTTCCAGTGTTGGAGCATTCACAACATCTGGAGGCAAATTTTGATTCCTTCTGAATAATCAGATTAATATTTGATATTTTTTTTCTCCAAGAAACTCAGGAACGCGTGGATTCTCTGATTCTTCGGCGTTACAACAATTCTCACTGGATCAAGACACCACCACCCCATTCACAGCCTGATTCAATGGGTATCTCTAAATCCTATTTGCAGATAGGAAAAAATAATAATAATAAGGGAGGGAGACAGAAAATGCTGCAGGCTCCTTTCCAAATGAACACACCCAAATGAAAAAAAAAACGGGGTGAAAAAATGCAAACTGGTTGTTTTGATGATAAAAATGGACCTTTTGTCTTATCCTGTTTTACCGATGAGGAAACAGGAATGTGAAGAGAGATTCTGCTTTCATCGGCTTTCGTTAGAGTCTTTGAGCTGAGCCTCCCACCAAAAGGCTGGCAGACAGGAGGGCACTGCCTACTCACTGGGTAGCACCCTTGACCAAGGCCAGCAACAATCTGCAAAGAAAAGTCTGGAATTTACAACTCTTGGAAAAAAGGAGCTACAGGCAGTCTATGTAGAGTAGAGTAGAGTAGAGTAGAGTAGAGTAGAGTAGAGTCGAGTCGAGTCGAGTCGAGTCGAGTCGAGTCGAGTCGAGTAGAGTAGAGTAGAGTAGAGTAGAGTAGAGTAGAGTAGAGTAGAGTAAAGAAATAATAGGGTAGGGTAGGGTAGGGTAGGGTAGGGTAGGGTAGGGTAGGGTAGGGTAGGGTAGGGTAGGGTAGGGTAGGGTAGGGAAGGGAATGGAATGGAATGGAATGGAATGGAATGGAATGGAATGGAATAGAATAGAATAGAATAGAATAGAATAGAATAGAATAGTGGTGGCGAACCTTTTTCGGCTCGCGTGCCAAAAAGGGGGGGCGCGCTTGCGCGCGCCCACACCCATTCCCTCCCCCCCCCCCACGCATGCGCACAACACCCCCCCCCATGCTGCCCCCTGCGCATGCGCACACACACCCACCCCCGCGCAAAGGCTTACCGGAGCCTGGGACGACGAAACCGGCAAACCGGAAGTGCGAAAAAACGCACTTCCGGTTTGCCGGTATGCTGTTTTTTGCACTCCGGAGGGTTCAGGGAAGCTCCCTGAAGCTCCGGAATGCAAAAAACTACAAAACGGACAAACCGGAAGTGCGGAAAAGTGCACTTCCGGTTTGTCCGTTTTGTAGTTTCTTGCATTCCGGAGCTTCAGGGAGCTTCCCTGAACCCTCCGGAGTGCAAAAAACAGCACACCGGCAATGCGTTTTTTTGCACTTCCGGTTTGCCGGTGGGCAACCCTCGCGTGCCGGCTTCTATGGCTCCGCGTGCCACCTCTGGCACGCGTGCCATAGGTTCGCCACCACGGGAATAGAATAAGGAGTGGAGTGAATGGAATGGAATGGAATGGAATGGAATGGAATGGAATGGAATGGAATGGAATAGAATAGAATAGAATAGAATAGAATAGAATAGAATAGAATAGAATAGAATAGAATAGAATAGAATAGAATTTATTTATTTATTTTTATTTTATTTTGTGAGATTTATATACCGCCTCACAGTGCAAGCACTCTCTAAGCGGTTTACACCAGTAAGCAATGTATGTATTTACATTGCCCCCAACAATCTGGGTCCTCATTTTACCTACCTCGGAAGGATGGAAGGCTGAGTCAACCTTGAGCCGGTGAGATTTGAACCGCTGACCTGCGGATCAGTGTCAGCTAAAGTGGCCTGCAGTACCTGCCTCTTACTGAATAGAGATAATAATAATAATAATAATAATAATAATAATAATAATAATAATAATAATAATAATAATAATAATAATAATAATAATAATAATAATAATAATAATAATAATAATAATAATAATAATAATAATAATAATAATAATAATAATAATAGAGTTATTATTCTCTAAAGAATAGAATAGAATAGAATAGAATAGAATAGAATAGAATAGAATAGAATAGAATAGAATAGAATAGAATAGGAGATGGAAGAGACCTTGGAGGTCTTCTAGTCCAACCCCCTGCTCAAGCAGGAGAACCTATACCCTATGTCTCTAGATTGTCTAGGTCCTCGTCTTACGGCCAGAATTGAGCCCAAAATGACCGTGGCTAAGCAAGACAATGGCTCCGTGAGGTTTTGCCCCGTTTTACGACTTTTCTTGCCACCGTTGTTAAGCAAATCGGTGCGGTTGTTCAGCGAGTAACCCTGGCTGTTAAGTGAACCTGGCTTTCGCATTGACTTGGCTTGTCAGAAGGCCGCAAATGGGGATCGCATGACCCCGGGGAACTGCGACCATCATAAATATGAGTCAAACATTGGAAGTTTGATCATGTGACCACGGGGATGTTGCAACGGTCGTAAGTGTGAAAAACCGGTCATAAGCCACATTTTTCAGTGCCATTGTAACTTTGAACGGTCACTAAACGGACGGCTGTAAGTCAAGGACCTCCTGTAAATCACTTGCAACAGATAACAAATTACAAAAGCTACCACAGTACACACTTCCTCTTTTGAGCTATTCAATTTTAGCTGATGTGCCTATGTGTTTCTTCCTATAATTTGAATTCTGGCTCCCCACAGCACAAATCCATGGGTGGGGAGCGAAATCTGTATTATATATGGGGGAAGGGCCAATCTCTAATAATTGCCAATAAATTTGATGTAGCACGCTTCGGGTAGCTCTGCAAAATTTAATAGCTCCTGTTTCCCCCCCCCAAAAAAATTACATATTTTCTGGAGTAATTCTATATGGCTGATCTCAATTAACTGGAACCCAGGCTAACTTCCTAACCTAAATTACATCCTTGAGCAACAGACACCTGGCTCTCCCAACAAATGAGCCCAAATATATTTGTTGCAATATAAACTTAATAATCTGGAAAGAAGTAAACACCATCAACAGGGAGAGTTATATAGCCCTTTTTCTCTGCTGTGCAAAATGATCTCTTAAGTCTTTTTTTTTTTAAGGCACCATAAAGGCCAGAAGCCGAAACCTGTTTGGTCTGATCAGAAAGCGTGCAGGAGACAGATAAAAAGGAGAGGAAAAAAATAGACACTGGGGGTGTTAAGAATCCAATTTAAATTCAGAAATACTGAACAGGCTATTGGCCCGTTTCAGCGTTGTATTGAAGCGAAGGTCGCACTAGAAGGCCATATGCCAAAATAGATATAGAGCTACACAAAGTTGTTTGAAAACTAGGTGGAGGACAAACCCCAAACACAGATAATGTAATGCTAATATTACTAACTTATATTAATTCATTGAAGTGTTACCTTTCAGGCACTGAAATTCCCATACACCTTAACTGACCCCCAGATTTAAAATAAGTACAGGTGGTTCTTAGTTCAGTTTAGGGACTGTTCGAAGTTATAATGGCACTGAAAAAACCGACGACACGATTTTCATGCTTACGACCCCGGGGATCACAGGATCAAAATTCGGACACTCGGCAACAGGCGTGGACTTATGACGGTTGCAGTCTCCCCCTGGGGGTCACGCAATCTCCCTTCCGCGACCTTTGGACAAGCGAAGTCGATGGGGAAGCCGGATTCATTTAACAACCGGGTTACTGACTTTTAACGGCCGCAGTGATCCACCGCGGCAAGAAAAGTTGTAAAAACGGGGCAAAGCTCACTTAACAAGCATCTCGCTTAGGAACAGAAATTTTGGGGCTCACCTGTGGTTGTAAGTTGGAGACTACCTGTAGGTGGGAAATTCTCCATCACATATTCACTAACACTTATGGCGGTCATCCTATACTACCATGGCCCCTTTATGACTTATGGACTTCAACTCCCAGAATTCCTGAGCCAGCATGGGGAACCATGCTGCCTCAGGAATTCTGGGAGTTGAAGTCCACAAG
This sequence comes from Diadophis punctatus similis, assembly GCA_023053685.1. Classification (NCBI taxonomy): domain Eukaryota; kingdom Metazoa; phylum Chordata; class Lepidosauria; order Squamata; family Dipsadidae; genus Diadophis; species Diadophis punctatus. The sequence continues at coordinate 12,860,939 of JALIGW010000021.1, forward strand.
TCATAAAAGAGGCCATCATTCCTCACCCCTGCCCTATACGGAGAAGAGGTGGGAGACAAATACAACGAGACACACATACAGGACAGATACTATGCATAGCACACCAGATAGGAGAGGCCTTCATCTACGGTATATCCCTAGAAGTTTGCATCCATGCACCAGGTTGCTGAGTTATAGCAATAGCATTAGCACTTATATACCACTTCATAGTGCTTTACAGCCCTCTCTAAGCGGTTTACAGAGTCAGCCTCTTGCCCCCAACAATCTGGGTCCTCATTTGACTGACCTTGGAAGGATGGAAGGCTGAGTCAACCTTGAGCCATTTGAGAATCAAACTACTGGCAGTCAACAGAATTAGCCTGCACTACAGTATTCTAATCCCTGTGCACCATGGAAAGAAGGGAGGGAGGGAGGGAGGGAGGGAGGGAGGGAGGGAGGAAGGAAGGAAGGAAGGAAGGAAGGAAGGAAGGAAGGAAGGAAGGAAGGAAGGAAGGAAGGAAGGAAGGAAGGAAGGGACAATAACTCCAGCATTAGTACTTAGACATATATACCGCTTCACACTGCTTTTACAGCCCTCTCTAAGTGGTTTACAGTGTCAGCATATTGCCCCCAACAATCTGGGTCCTCATTTTACCCACCTCGGAAGGATAGAAGGCTGAGTCAACCTTGAACTGGTCAAAATCAAACTCCTGACAGTCGGTAGAGTTAACCTGCAATACTGCATTCCCACCACTGCGCCCCCACAGCGCTTCACCGCTCTCTCTGTGCCCTTTTGAACGATCTGTATTGCCTACAAACGTTGGTTGTAACGTCGTCACAACGTTTGTAAACAATACCGAAGAAACACAATATCGAAATCGTCCACAGCTCAAGCTAAGGAAAAAACTAAAACTGTCAGCCAATCCCATGTGCCAGAAAGTGCTAAGACTTGTCAACTACAATGGTGATACCTTGCTACTCAACTGCTTTGAAACTCATCGAATTTGGTACTCAACGCATTTCGATGTGAACATTTTGTCCTGGTATTCATCGGGTTTTTTGGTACTCAATGTCACAAGCCAGAACTTGTCAGTGCCGGCTGCCTTGTGACTCACTACATTATTCCTTAGGGTGAAAAATTTGTTTGGTACTCGTTTCTGGTACTCATCGTTCTTCAGAAACCAATTAATGATGAGCATCAAGGTACCACTATATATGGCTCACAAACATGTCAGGGAAGACTGACTAAGACCTGGAGGAGGCCTGGAGACTAAAACATATGAAGAATGGTTGCAGGAACTGGGTTTGTCTAGTCTAGAGAAAAGAAGGACTAAGGGTGACATGATAGCAGTCTTCTAGTATTTGAGGGGCTGCCACAAAGAAGAGGGAGTCAAGCTATTCTCCAAAGTACCTGAAGGCAGAAGAAGAAGCAATGGATGGAAACTAATCAAGGAGAGAAGCAACTTAGAACTAAGGAGAAACTTCCTAACTGTGAGAACAATTAACCAGTGGAACTGCTTGCCACCAGAAGTTGTGGGTGCTCCACTGGACAGCCACTTCTCTCAAATGGTCTAGGACAGCAGTCACCAACCGGTGGTCCGTGAGAAAATTTTGGTGGTCCGCAGAAAAATTATTTGCATTTTTTATATTGCACTAATTCAGGGTCCTCAAACTACGGCCCCTGGGGCCCGATACGTGCAATGAACTTTTGTGTTGCTGCAGAGAGTCTCCCCCTTTGGGGTCTTTTTGTGTGAGTGGGAGGGGGGCAGAAATTCCGACTTTGGGTCTGCTTCAGCCTCCTGGTGTGGGGCTTTGGCGAAGGTTGGAGGGAAGCACCGCTGGTGGCAAAGAGCTGGAGGGCCTCGTTTCAGTGGGACTGCATCAAGGCCTGTAACTGGCTGACCATCTCAGCCCGCTGAGCCTCCAGCCACCGGTACCTGGCCTTGCACTCCCACAGGTCTTCCCTCTGCTTGGAAAGCCTATGCTTGTAGTCCTCAGTGAGGTGCTTCAGCTGAGCCTCCTTTTCGGTCAGATCCAATTTGAACTGAGCTGTTTTGCCAACTCTTTCTCGTGGTGGCTGCTTAGCTCCAACAACTGCTTCCTGTTGGGACCCTAAGGAGCCCGGGCGGGGAGGCGAGGAATGGCTGGGAGGGGAGGGGCGAGCAGAGGCCAGCGAGGCGCTCTTTGACGTGAGTGACATCGAGTTGGCCACGCCCAACCAGTCACATGACCACCTAGCCACATCCACCCAGTCATTAGGCAGATCACATTAGTGGTCCGTGGGATTTAAAATTATGAATTTAGTGGTCCCTGAGGTTCTAAAGGTTGGTGACCCCAGGTCTAGGATCTCCGGCTCGAGCAGCGGGTTGGACTAGAAGACCTCCAAGGTCCCTTCTAGCTCTGTTCTGATTGATTGATTGAAATGTGCATAAGATTCTCTTTCACTAACCATCATATGTTCAAAAGAAAAAATTAGGATAGGATAGGATAGGATAGGGTAGGGTAGGGTAGGATAGGATAGGATAGGATAATAGAATTGGGACCTTGGAGGTCTTCTAGTCTAACCTCCTGCTTAGGCAAGAAACCCTATACCAGTGATGGCGAACCTTTTCCCCCACACACCCATGTGTCCCCCCGCGCATGCATACAACCCCCCCCCCACTGCCCCCCCGCGCATGCGCACAGGCCTTACAACTGACTCCTGAAGCCTGGGGAGAGCGAAAACGGCTGGAAAGAAGGTCAAAAATCAGCTAGCCAGCGCGCACATGCGCGCTGGAGCTGACCTAGAGCAACGCCTCACGTGCCCTCAGATATGGCTCCGCATGCCACCTGTGGCACACGTGCCATAGGTTCGCCATCACGGCCTTATACCATTTTCAGACAATTTCATCTTAGTAAAATGTAATGTTAATGTAAACGAGCGGTCATCTAGTATAGTCATCTTTGTTTTTAGATATTTCTTACCTGCTGTTCATCATCCATGACATTGCTAGCAAACTCAAACATCAAGTCATTTTGCTGCACCAGTGCTGCCATGCTAAAGCATTCCAAGGTCTCAATTCAGCATGGAATTAAAAACGCTTCCTCAGCATCCAGAAAGGGAATTCGCTATCGCCAGGGAGGAGTTTGTATGGGGCAGGAGACGTCGAAGTTACTCAGAAGCCAGGGAGAAATTCTTATTCCTTTTGAAGTGACGTTTTAACACTGTTTCTTGAAAACCCCTACAAAAAAAAAACCAAGAACAACAGGAAGTAAGTCAGTATGAATAATCCAACAAAAATACAAACGGTGCAGATATGAATTAGGTCGTGCTTTGGTTTGATAAGACTTTGTTAAAGAGTTTCTTAAGAACAGATAAGAATAATGGGTGAATCTTACAAAATGTGAAGCGTGTGTCTTTTGCCATTTCTCTCTCTCTCTCTCTCTCTCTCTCTCTCTCTCTCTCTCTCTCTCTCTCTCTCTATCTATCTATCTATCTATCTATCTCCTTTCTTTCTTTCTCTCTCTCTTTCTCCTTCTCTCTCTCCCTTTCTTTCTTTCTCTCTCTCCTTTCATTCTCCTTCTCTCTCTCTTTCTCTCTTTCATTCTCCTCTCTCTTTCTCCTTGTCTCTCCCTCTTTCTCTCGTTCCTTCTGTTTCTCTCTCCCTTTTTTTCTCTTTCTCTCCCTCTCTCTCCCTCTCTGTCTCTCCCCTTTCTCTCTCCCTCATTTTGTCTTTCTATCTCTCTCATACACACAAATACATACACACACACACACAACACACACATACACACAGATACACACAACTACCAAGAAGAAAGTTAAATGCTAACAATGCAGTCTGAAAACAGACCAAAGGACTACCGTACACCCACCCAATGCTAGCAGATCCGATTTACAATGTCAATCCAACGTCTCTCTTGGCTACCCTTCTACATAAAAAAACCCCAATATTATGATATCACAATCTTTGACATAAAAACAAAAGAAAAACAAAAACAAAAAAAGGAAAGAAAAAACGAAGTCTCGGACCCTCTTCGCAACCGAGCAGATATGGAGGTATATTTCCTTACACCCACCCACCCCCGCCGCTGCTCCAGTTATATATGAAAACATACACACACACACACACGAGCGCCTTCTTATCTCTAAAACGGGCTTGTAAGCGGCAGGAAGGAAACACGGACCACGTCATGGCAAACGAAACATGCAAAGAGAGCCGTGAGCTACAACAGCTTGAGAAAGAGAAATGCACCCATATGTGCTATGGGGTGTGTGGGGGGGGGGAGAGCTTTTAGTTCCCCTCCCTCTGACCTCTGATGCGTAAGGCTGAGCTAAAAGAGTGAAGCAGGAAGGGATGAGCTCGACCATAGAGCCATTAAACCTCAGCGTGATTAAAACACCAACTGAGCAAGGTAGGGCATGGATGCAGCCGGTCCTTGATTTACAACAAGTTCGTTCAGCGACCGTTCAAAGTGACGACAGCACTGGGGAAAAGGGACAGGGCCGTGTTTCTCAGGTCTGTCCTTTGCAGCACACACACACACACACACACACACACACACACACACACACACACACACACACGGTCACGTGATCA